>CM076569.1:659054980-659148456 GCA_034641835.2 Pinus albicaulis
TGAGATTTTCGGTTTTAATAAAATAGGCAAAAATCTCAGTAGGTGACAACAATTAGATTGTGTTGCTATATTAGCTCTATTTTGTTGGGAGAGAGTTAATGCATCCTATATTTGCTGTAAGAGGATTTATGAGGCAGTTAGATTCTCTTAGCTATAAAACAGATGTCCATACGGATTGGGAAGTGTGTGAGAGTTTGTGAGGAAATTGATTATCTTGTAATCTCCTGTTTGATAATAAAGATTGCCGATGCCTATGTTTGGTGGACGTAGCCTAGAATGGTTGGGTGAACCACGTTAAACTCTGTGTCTTCTGTGTATGGTTTATTTGCTGTTATTGTCTTTTAGTTTGCTGTGCACTGATTGCTCTAACAAGTGGTATCGGAGCTTGAAGTTGGAGACAGAGCCTGACAGCGTTGAACAGCATTGAACTGAACTGCTTGAATAGCGTTGAACAGCTTTGGAGAAGATTCGCAGCGTTGAAGAACAGTGTGGACTGAGTCGATCTGCGTGAGATATTAAAGTCTGCCGTGAGCTATTACAGTCTGCGTGTGATATAGCTGTGAGCCTGGCAGCATAGAATTTTAAACGCGTGGACTGTTGAACGGTTTGGGCAGTGTTGAACAGGTTTATTCAAATGCCATGAGTTGAAAATCGATATGTTTATTTGGAACGTTTTTTTTTAACTGGGTCTTGAAAACAAGAAAACGATTTCCAAAAAGTCGATTTGAAGTTTTTTTTTTAATGCTGTTATGTAAATGTCTTTGAAAGGAAGGTCGATTTAGTGAAACGCTGCCATATGAATTAAGTCAAACGCTGTTATTTAAGTTTTTGATTAAAAAGTCGATTTGGAGTTTTGTAAAAAAGTCACATATAAAAAGCCTTTTTTATAATCGATTTGGAGTTTTGTAAAAAGGTCACATATATAAATCGATTTTATTAAAAGCCTTTTTATAATGTTTAATAATGTAAATTCCATTTACATTTGGTTTTAAGAGAAAGGCCTTTTTTATAAGGTGAAGGGTAGCATTTTTTTTTTTAAGGCAAGGGCAATTTTTTAATCAAAATTTTTTTTTTGATTAAAATATATTAAAAAGGGCATTCTTTATTTAAAAGTTGGATTTGGAGATTGTTTGTTTTAAACAAGATGGAAAAAACTCAGAGTGCCCGTTTTGAAATCGAGAAGTTTAATGGCAAAAACAATTTCGAGATCTGGAAGGTAAAGATGCATGATCTGCTGGTACAACAAGGCGTGGCTAAGGCGTTTTTGGGAAAATCCAAACAGCCATACAACATCACAGATAATGAGTGGGCCGAGATGGATGAAAGAGCAGTGAGTGCCATTCGGCTGTGTTTGGCGGATGATGTGTTGTTTAATATCGTGTCAGAGAAAATAGCTGCAGGCCTGTGGTCGAAGCTTGAGAAGCTCTACATGACGAATCCTTGACAAATCGAATTCTCCTGAAGCGACAGCTATACAGTTTGCGAATGAAGGAATGTACATCGATTACTGATCATTTGAATGTTTTTAATACTCTACTGGTGCAATTAGAAAGTATAGAAGTAAAATTTGAATCCGAGGATAAAGCTATAACTTTATTGTGCTCGTTGCCCGAGTCATGGGATCATTTTGTTACTTCTATAAGTCTTAGTTCATCAGAAACCATTGAATTTGATGATGTCGTTGGAGCTTTGTTGTCCGAGGAGACAAGGAAGCGGTCGAATGCTGACACCTCTACATCAGAGGCAATGATGGCTAGAGGTCGTTCTAGAGAAAGACGCTCTGGTAAGCACAGCGATTCGCGTTCAAAGTCGAAAGGGAAGAAGAGTAAAGTAAAGTGTTGGTTTTGTGGCAAATCGGGGCATTTGAAGAAGGATTGCTGGAAGCGACAACAATCTTCTAAAGAAGCTTCATCGACAGAGAAGAAGGAAGCAAACACGACAGATACAGGTTCGGCATCTGGTTCAGGTATGAGCGACGAAGTGTTATCAGTTAATTTGTCAAATCATGATCAACATTGGTTGTTAGATTCGGGTGCATCAAACCACATGTGTATTCATAGAGAATGGTTTAAGACGTATAGATCAGTTAATGATGGAGTTGTGTACATGGGTAATGATGTCACATCTAATATTGTGGGAATAGGGAGTATACAGCTGCAAATGTTTGATGGGACAACTAAAATGTTAACTGATGTAAGACATGTACCAGATTTAAGGAAAAATCTAATTTCACTGGGAGCACTTGACACAAATGGATATAAAACTGTAATTCAAGGTGGAGTAATGAAAATTTACAAAGGTATTTTACTAGTAATGAAAGCTAAGAAAGTAGGAAATTTGTTTCAGTTAGAAGGAAGAACAGAGTCAGATAATGTGTCTACGGTGTCTGAACATGACAGTAGTTCCATTCGCCTATGGCATCAAAGGTTGGGCCATATGAGCGAAAGAGAGTTAAAGATTTTGGCTGATCGCAAATTACTTCCTAATCTAAAGTCTGGAAAGTTAGATTTCTGTAAACATTGTCTGTTTGGCAAACAAAGTAAGCAAAAGTTTAAAACAGGCAAACATACTAGTAAAGGAATACTTGATTATATCCATTCAGATGTTTGGGGTCCAACACCTACAACCTCGTATGGTGGCTCGTCGTATTTTGTATCATTTATTGATGACTTTTCTAGGAAAGTGTGGGTCTACATGTTGAAAAGGAAGTCTGATGTTTTTACAGTTTTCAAGCAGTTTAGAGCATTGGTAGAAAACATCACTGGTAGAACTATAAAATGTTTAAGAACTGAAAATGGTGGTGAGTTTACTTCCAAGGAGTTTGAAAACTATTGCAAGGATGCAGGGATCGAGAGACATAAGACCACTGTTTATACTCCTCAGCAAAATGGAGTTGCTGAACGCATGAATAGGACTCTTTTGGAGAGAGCAAGGAGTATGCTGAGTAACGCTGATTTGCAGAAGGAGTTGTGGACAGAAGCGGTGGCTACAGCTTGTTATGTGATAAATCGGTCACCATCGACAGCGATAGGTTGCAAGATTCCTCAAGAGGTATGGAAAGGTCACCCTTGTGATTATTCTAAACTCAGAGTGCTTGGTTGTGATGCATATGCTCTAGTGCCTAAACATCAGCGAACTAAATTAGATCCAAAATCAAAAAGGTATATATTTGTTGGGTATGGTGATGGAACAAAGGGATTTAGATTGTGGGATCCTACTACCCGCAAAATCATCATCAACAGAGATGTAAAGTTTGATGAATCCTCTCTTGTACAGTTAGATGTAGATAGTAGATTGAAACAGGATGATGTATCTGACTTTCAGCACATTCAGTTTGATAGCACTTCTAATGATAGTCATGATGACCATAGTTCAGATTCTAGTCATGAACAAGTTTCAGAATCAGATTATGAACAGGGTTCAGATGTAGGTCATGAACAGGTCTCAGATGGTGATCATGAAGAAGTTCCTACAGATGGTAGTCAGCCAATTGTGGAAGCACCAGAAACATCCTTAAGGAGGTCTACAAGAGTCAAACGCCCTCCTAGAAGGTATGATGATTATGTTACTTCAGTTGCTTTGACCGCTAACGATGATGAACCTTTGTGTTATCAGGAAGCTGTAGAAGGTTCAAAGAGTGACAAATGGAAAGCAGCCATGAAGGAAGAAATAATGGATTTAGGTAAGAATGGCACATGGGATCTGGTTGAACTTCCAAAAGACAGGAAAACTGTGGGATGTAAATGGGTTTTCAAGGTGAAACGGGGTGTGAATGATACAGAGGACAGATACAAAGCGAGGCTGGTTGCAAAAGGGTTTTCTCAGAAAGCAGGCATTGACTTTCATGAGATATTTTCACCAGTTGTTAAAATAGTTTCAATTAGAATTGTGTTAGCGTTAGTTGCTTTGCTTGATTTAGAATTACAACAACTAGATGTTAAGACTGCATTTTTACATGGAGATTTAGATGAGAAAATTTATATGGAACAACCGGAAGGGTTTGTTCAGCATCGCAATAATAAATTTGTCTGCAGGCTCAAGAAGTCATTGTATGGTCTGAAGCAGTCGCCTCGACAATGGTACAAGAAATTTGATTCTTTCATGTTGAGTCAAAAATATATAAGAAGTGAATATGATCATTGTGTATACTTTAAGCAGTTAAGTGATGGCATGTTCATTATCTTAGTGTTGTATGTTGACGATATGCTTTTAGCAAGCAAAAGCATTGAAGAAATCAACCGGTTAAAGACTCAGATGTCAAGGACATTTGATATGAAAGATCTAGGAGCAGCAAGACAGATTTTGGGCATGGAGATTTTCAGAGACAGGAGCAATGGTAAGCTGTGGCTATCACAACAGAAGTATATTGAGAAAATACTTTTGAGGTTTGGTATGAACAATGTGAAGCCTGTGTCAGTCCCTTTAGCTTCCCATTTTAAGCTTTCTTCCAGTTTATGTCCTAATACAAATGAAGAAAAGGATTATATGTCTCGAATTCCATATGCTAATGTAGTAGGATGTTTGATGTATGCGATGGTTTGTACTCGACCAGATATTTCACATGCAGTTGGGGTTGTCAGCAGGTATATGGAAAATCCACGTAAAGAACACTGGTCAGCAGTGAAATGGGTGCTTCGGTATTTGAGAGGCACAAGTAGTTATTGTATCACTTACAATAAGAGTAGTGAATTTGTTTGCGGGTATGTTGATTCTGATTTTGCAGGTGATTTGGATAAGAGAAGGTCAACTTCGGGGTACGTCTTTACTCTTGCAGGTGGAGCTATTAGCTGGATGTCAAAGCTACAAAACATTGTTGCTTTATCCACTACTGAAGCAGAATACATTGCTGCTTCGCATGCCTACAAAGAGGCGGTTTGGCTGAAAGGTTTGCTTGGTGAGTTTGGTAGGTTATAGGACAACATCAAGTTACTTTGTGATAGTCAAAGTGCAATACATTTGGCTAAGAATCCGGCCTATCATAGTAAATCAAAGCATATACCAATAAAGTACCATTTTGTAAGACAGGTTATCACTGAAAGAGGAGTCTCTCTTGAAAAGGTGCATACAAAGGAAAACTGTGCAGACATGTTCACGAAACCAGTTTTGTTAGAGAAGCTGCGTTGGTGTTTGGCTTCTCTTGGCTTGCAGAAAAAATAAATAATAAAGAAACAGGGCATCAGGCTAATTGTTGTCAAGGTGGAGATTGTTGAGATTTTCGGTTTTAATAAAATAGGCAAAAATCTCAATAGGTGACAACAATCAGATTGCGTTGCTATATTAGCTCTATTTTGTTGGGAGAGAGTTAATGCATCCTATATTTGTTGTAAGAGGATTTATGAGGTAATTAGATTCTCTTAGCTATAAAACAGATGTCCATACGGATTGGGAAGTGTGTGAGAGTTTGTGAGGAAATTGATTATCTTGTAATCTCCTGTTTGATAATAAAGATTGCCGATGCCTATGTTTGGTGGACGTAGCCCAGAATGGTTGGGTGAACCACGTTAAACTCTGTGTCTTCTGTGTATGGTTTATTTGTTGTTATTGTCTTTTAGTTTGCTGCACACTGATTGCTCTAACAGGGGCGTGACAATGCTGATGTATAAGCACATGGACATTCTTATACTCATTATACATTCTATATTTAACTAGTATGAAAAATCTTGCTTCATTGCCATTAGATATTTTAATATTTAATCTACACGAGCCTAGATCCATCTTAACTCAGAATCTACCGAGTGCTGAGGGGATCAAATCTATTTTCACTCTAAAAGAGGTTTGTATATAAAGAGGTGTTGCACTGTGCTCATGTATGGTTGCAAATCATCAATAGCATGGGGGCATGACAATGCTGATGTATAAGCACATGGACATTCTTATACTCATTATACATTCTATATTTAACTAGTATGAAAACTCTTGCTTCATTTCCATTAGATATTTTAATATTTAATCTACATGATCCTAGATCCATCTTAACTCAGAATCTACCAAGTGTCGAGGGGATCAAATCTCTTTTCACTCTAAAAGAAATTTGTATATAAAGAGATTTGATCCCTCTAGGCACTTGGTAGATTCAGAGTTAAGATGGATCTAGGTTAGTTTAATTTTCCCTTTGAAATAGGTTATTGAATATCATGGGTCAATACCATGGGCCATTTTTATTTTTATACAGTTATTTTTTTATTTTCTTGTGACTAATTCAAATGTTTACATTACATTATATTAATCTTTTAAATTAATTTAATTTAATTTTTTATTTTTAGCTTAATGTAATTTGACTCAGTCAAAATGTTAATAATATTGGCTAATAGCTTTTATTTTATTTTAATTTTTAGCTTTGTGCAATTTGACCAAGTCAAAATGTTGTATTGATAATTATACTTATTAATTTGTATTTTATTTTAGTTCATAGATTCAAACATTGTAACATTTCCCCCATATATGTTTGTTTCATATTTAATTTAAAAGATATAAGATAAAAATAAAATAATATGTATATAAATATTTTGATTTTGAAATGAGTTATGGTTTTTGGGCTTGTGGTATTAATAAGCCATGGTATTGGCCCATGGTATTGTAAAAAAACCTATTTGCAAGTTAATAATATCTATAGTAAAAATGTGGGTGAATATACATGGTTCAAAATCTTACTACATGGTAAGAATTAAATTTTTTTGTGTTTATTAAATAAATTAAATATAACTATAAAATCATTTTTTAAACCACTACATCTCCCTATTTCTTTTTTGCTTTTATATTTAATTTAAAAAATATTATAAAATTAAATTAAACTAAAATATTTAAAAATTTGTTAATATATTATATCATTAGATCTAAGGCATAAACTTTTCCCTAAAGAACTGTAAAAAAATATAACTTAAAGTATTAAAGAATCCAAAGATGCAAATATTTACTCATTATTAGAAATTTCCAAAAATACAAATAGGATTTAGGCATACATTTCCAGAGCTGTAAAAAGCCTCTCAGCCCATTAAACTCTTACTTCACATAACGTAAAATATTAAAAAATCCAAAAATGCAAATATTTACTCATTATTAGAAATTTCCAAATTACAAATATTAAAAAATCATATTTAACTCTTACAAATGCTCATTGCTCCTCGCCTTCTACGCTTTCATACAATGATTTGGTAGAAAGCCAATGTAAACCTTCATACGGTTGCACACCATAGAGTAGCGCAGCCTGTACTTTGCATATAATTGAAAACAATAAAAAAAACATATATCATTTAAAAAAACAAAACAAACCAACACTTTCTTATGGATAATGCTTATTATGAATCAGTATTCTATTTTTGTCACCCTTAACATAAAATTTTCAAAACATAAATATACACAAGTAATCCAAAAAAATTAAACAACTTACAACATCTCCATATTGAAATTTTCATATTCAGTTCATATCGTGCTGCTGCAAAATGGTCTGGAAGAACTGTCTGATCTATTGAAATATCGACTACATGTCGGAAAATTTCCTTTGACCAGTGTGAAACAATGGATTCATGTCACTGGATAAAAGAGCATTTTGCAAATTCCTCGTGGAAAAACGCAGTGTCAATCGTGCTCTGAGAAGATTGGCCCTGGCTTTCACTGACTTGAGGTCCTCCAGCAACTCTTGAGGATCTGATTTGAACGCAGTGTCAATGGTGTTCTGAGAAGATTGGCCCTCACTTTCACTAACTTGAGGTCCTCCAGCGCCTTTTCAAGAATCTGATTTGATATTAGTATGCTCTGTGAAAGGTGAAAATTCGCTGATGCCAGAGAGGCGGTAGTGGTAGCCCCTTTAACATTACTGAGCAAAAATTCAACTCGATGCAGCAAATTTCAAATTCAATTCGGCGCGGGGAGCAGTAAATTTAAAATTCAAATCAACCCAGGAAGATTTGTGCAGCTTGTTGGAATGTTTCAGAATTCCAAAAATAATAAAAGTCTCTCCTTAACACAGAGAAATATTCAGAATTGCATTCACAGTGACAGAGTTTTCACATAAAAAAAATTTTATTTCATAAAAAAACTTGTTACAAATTCTTCCTCAAGAGAGGGATTACAAAATAGTTTGTCTGCTGCAATCACAGTGCAAAACTATCACTCTGTCATTCACAAATGACACTCTGTCTCACTAAAACATATACTGTTGTATATACTCTGTTTTTTCCTAAAACACTCTCTGTCTTTTTTTTTTTACAAACGCACTGATGTGCATAAAAATTTTGTTATGTGTAATTAAAAAAAAATTACAGCACTCTGTTTCTGTATTAAAACAAAAATATCTCAGCCCAGTTTAATTCAATGTCATTAATTGACATACAACCAGAAAATTCACCGCTTGAACAATCTTTAATTGCATCATAACTATGCTGCCACCGCTTGGAAATGCATTGATGTTGAATTTGACTTGGTGGCACCTAGATCTTTTCTTTCCGCCCTGCTGTTCTGTGTAATTATAATTACATCTCTTTTGTTTTCTTCAGCGCTGCTGTGTTTTTGAAGCAAAAAACTTAACGGTGTATTACAATAATACAACAACATTCCTTTTGGGCTTTGTCAATATATATATATATATATATATATATATATATATATATATATATATATATATATGACGTGTTTTAAAATAAAATAAAACAACAAAATAAAACATTTAAAACAAAAAACAACTATTGTTTTAAAACATGTGCGATGGGAAAATACATTAACCCCGCAACCTTTTTTATGTTAATCATCACCGTGGACCCCCGCCGCCGATGACGTGCGCCCGGGGGTCTTTCCCCCGCCGGCTCGGGCCCGCCCGACCCCCGCGGAAATGGACTGGCCGCATGGTCTCTCACATATTCGGTTATGCGGGCGCTGGAAATTAATTCCAACACTCCCCCTTAATTTCAACTGCTGGGTTTTCCTGCATACCCATGCATTTCCTGAAATATTCAAAGCTTTTCTGCTAAAGTGGCTTTGTGAGGATATCTGCAAATTGATCCTCTGTTCTGCAATGCTGCAAAACAATATCGCCATTGCTAACCAATTCCCGTATGAAATGAAATTTGGTGTCAATGTGCTTTGTCCTTTTATGAAAAACAGAGTTTTTAGACAATGTAATAGCTGAACTATTGTCACAAAAAATCACTGTCCCTTTTACCTGTTCTTGGCCTAGACTTCTCAACATTTTTCGCATCCAAACTGCTTGACACGCTGCTGCTGTAGCTGCCACATATTCTGCCTCTGCTGTAGACAATGCTACAATGGGTCGTTTCTTAAGCCCATGAAATGTCTCGAACCCATGTGAAAAACATAACCGGAAGTGCTCTTCCGATCATCTACACTTCCAGCCCAATCACTGTCAGTGTATCCAACTAAATCTGAACATTCTGAAGTAGTATAAAAAATACCAAACCTTTTAGTACCTTTAACATACCTCAGAATTCTTTTTGCTACTTGCTAATGTGCATCCTTTGGCTTTTCCATGAATCTGGAAATCAAGCTAACAGCATGCATTATGTCCGGCCTATTTGCAGTTAAATACATAAGGCTGCCAACTATGCTCTTGTACAAACTAGGATGAAAATCCTTGCTGCTATCCTCTCTGCTGAGTTTTAATCCCATCACTGTAGGAGTGATTGCTGCTTTGCATTCCTGCATGTTAAATCTTTCAAGCACCTCATTAACATACTTTGCCTGTGAGATAAAAATCTCATTTTCATCTTGTTCTACTTCTATTCCTAAGAAGTATCTCAACAAACCCATGTCAATCATCTCAAATTCTTCTTTCATGACTGTTTTAAAATTTTTAATAAGGCAATCATCATTACCTGTAAAAATAACATCATCAACATACAAGACTACAATTAAGATTTTACCATCTTTTTCTTTGATGTAGAGGGTGGGTTCTCCCTCACACTTTTCAAAACCATTTTCCAGTAGATAGGAATCTATCCTATTGTACCACGCTCTTGGCGCTTGCTTCAGCCCATAAAGAGCTTTCTTCAACTTACACACTTTATGCTCTTGGCCTTTCTTTTCATAACCGAAAGGTTGTTCAATGTAAACCTCTTCCATTAACACTCCATTCAGAAATGCTGACTTCACGTCCATTTGGTAAACTTTCCACTTGTTTTGTGATGCTATGGACAACACTGCTCTCACGGTTTCCATTCTGGCAACCGGTGCGAAAGTTTTCTCATAATCTATCCCATGCTTCTGTTTATAACCTTTGACAACAAGTCTTGCCTTGTGTCTCTCTATTTTGCCTTCAGCATTACTCTTGGTCTTGTAGACCCATTTAACTCCTATGACATCTTTACCTTTTGGGAGTTCAACCAAATCCCAAGTTTTGTTCCTCTCTATGGCATTTATTTCTTCATCCATAGCTTCTATCCATTTCCTATCCTTGATAGCTTCTTAGAAATGAACAGGATCATCAACATGACAATATAAAGCAAACAAAAAATTGATACCTTCATTTGTTATATCTTGTTCATAAATATCTTTCAAACTTCTAAAATTCTTACCTCTTTCAGTAGGTGTACAAATGCTTGAAGAAGCACTTGAATTTCCTCCTTGTGGTGTGCTTGGAGAAGCACTTTCATTTCTCCTCAAGGGTGTGCTTTGCTGCTCTTTTGTTGGTGTTGCTATTTGGGGATGTATTTCAGCCAACTCATCATCATTTTCATCATGAGATAAACAGTGTTTAACATTCACTGTTTTCTCTATGCTTCCATCCCAAGCTTCCTCTTCTATAAACTGAACATCTCTGCTCACAATAAACTTCTTGGTAGATGGGTTATATAACCTGTATGCCTTGGATTCCTCACTGTATCCAATGAAAATACATTTCTCCCCCTTGCTGTCCAACTTCTTCCTTAGCTGATCCGGAATGTGTGCATAAGCCACACATCCAAATACCTTCATGTGTGTGACACTTTGCTTTGCGCCACTCCATGCATCTTCTGGCACTTTGTTCATAACTGCTTTTGTAGGGCACCTATTCAAAATATACGCTGCACAATGTACAGCTTCAGCCCAATAATCATTAGGCAAATGCTTTGCCTTCAACATACTCCTCGCCATGTCCATTATGGTTCGGTTATTCCTTTCGGCTACTCCATTTTGCTGCGGAGTATATCTAGTTGTAAACTGCTTATGAATACCATTTTCTATACAAAAACATAGAAAATCTTTAGATATATACTCACCTCCTCTATCAGTCCTTAAGACTTTGATATGCAGCCCACTCTGATTCTCAACAAGTGCTTTGAAATTGCAAAATTTTTCAAACACTTCACTTTTGTTTTTCAAAAAGTAAACCCAAGTTTTTCTTGTAAAATCATCTATGAATGTTAAGATATAGTGGTTGTTCACAAGTGATGGAGTTTGCATAGGTCCACACACATCTGAGTGGACAATCTCTAAGGGTGCTTTTTCCCTTATGCTTTTCCCGGAAGGAAAACTTTCTCTGTGTTGTTTCCCAAGAATACAACCTTCACAAAGGCTGTCTGGTTTCTCTATCAATGGTAAACCACTTACCATCCCTTTTCTATTCAACAAATTAAGACCTCCAAAGTTGAGATGTCCAAATCTCAAGTGCCATAACCAATTATCATCTTTTGGTTCGCTTTGGAAAGTCTCTTGTGCAACTGCTGCTCTCTCTTCACCATTCTTCAACTTTGCTCTCATTCTGAGAGGGAACATCCTGTTCCTTGTCATCTTCACTTCAGCAATACATAGTTTGCTGGGTGGTTTGTCCATGATGGTACAAACATCATTATCAAAGAAAAAATTATACCCCTTATGGACAAGTTGTCCAACACTTAAGAGGTTACACTTCATTCCTGGAACATAATAAACATCAGCTATGGATTTCTTTGCACCTAATCTTGTTAAAACATTTACATTTCCTTTTCCCATAACAGAAACTTTGCTATCAGTTCCTAGTGTGACTTGTGACTGCACACTCTCATCTAACATAGAAAACATTGCTAAGTTTCCTGTCATATGGTTACTACAACCGGAGTCTAGAAACCATAAGTCTTCACTCTTTTCTTCAGCCATATTACAAGCTAAAAACAAATTTTTTTGACTGATATTTTCTCTAGTGAAATTTGCACTAGTTCCACTTCTCATATCTTGCTTCTTAGTTCTACATTCATTAGCATAATGACCATATTTTTTACAATGGTAACATTGGACATTGGATTTATCATACCTTTGTCCTTGAGCATTCTGCTGACCACTTTGCTGGCTTCCTTGGCCGTGGCTGTGATTTTGACTGTTGCACCTTCCATGTGAATGTGAAGGGCTGTCTTTTCCACCTCTATTTTGGCTTCTGCCTCTTCCTCTTCCTCTTCCGAGAGACATCTGGGTCTTAAAGGCATGTTCTAGAGATGAGTTTTCACTCCTACCCAATCTCTGTTCATGGGTCATCAATGATGCATGTAGTTCATCCACTGAAAACTTTGTGAGATCCTTAGTCTCTTCTATGGTGGTGACAATCACATCGAATCTTGAGGGTAAACTTCTCAAGAGCTTTTCAACAATCCTCTTGTCTTCAAGAGTCTCTCCATGAGATCTTATTTGTGTGACCATTCCAATCACATGAGTGAAGAATGAGTCAATAGAATCTGGCTCTTTCATACAGAGAGTCTCAAAGTCTCTCCTCAGCAACTGAAGTTTTGTTGTCTTCACCTTCTCCATACCCTGATAGGCTGTTTTGAGAGTTTCCCATGCTTCTTTGGATCTGTTAGCTACTGCTATCCTCGGAAACACACTCTCATGTACTGCTTGATACAAGAAAAAAAGAGCCTTGGCATCTTTCTTCTTATTGTTCTTCAACTGTTCTCTTCCTGCTTGATTTAAAACAAAAAACTCTGCTTCATTTGCTGGCTCTTTAAAGCCATCCTCAACAAATTCCCATAAGTCTTGGGAGATAAATAAAGCTCTCATAGTTATTGACCAATAGTCATAATTTTTCCCATTAAACATTGGGAGATGGATATTTCCCATACCCATACCAGTGCTGGCTCCAGCCATTCTGCACTCTTAACTATGATTCAAAAAACACTTGACTATGTGTTTAAATTTAATTAACTGTACTGCAATAGTAACACAAAAATTTATAGAGAAATACCTTTGGATTCTTCTTGTCTGAGTCTTCACACTGCTGGAGAAGCTGCTGCAACAAAGAACTCCTTTCCTTCAGCTTATTTGACCTTCAAATAGCCTGTACTGGCTTTGATACTATGTTGGAATGTTTCAGAATTCCAAAAATAATAAAAGTCTCTCCTTAACACAGAGAAATATTCAGAATTGCATTCACAGTGACAGAGTTTTCACATAAAAAAATTTCTATTTCATAAAAAAACTTGTTACAAATTCTTCCTCAAGAGAGGGATTACGAAATAGTTTGTCTACTGTAATCACAGTGCAAAACTATCACTCTGTCATTCACAAATGACACTCTGTCTCACTAAAACATATACTGCTGTATATACTCTGTTTTTCCTAAAACACTCTCTGTCTTTTTTTTTTACAAACGTACTGCTGTGCATAAAACTTCTGTTCTGTGTAATTAAAAAAAAATTACAGCACTCTGTTTCTGTATTAAAACAAAAATATCTCAGCCCAGTCTAATTCAATGTCATTAATTGACATACAACCAGAAAATTCACCGCTTGAACAATCTTTAATTGCATCATAACTATGCTGCCACCGCTTGGAAATGCATTGATGTTGAATTTGACTTGGTGGCACCTAGATCTTTTCTTTCCGCCCTGCCGTTCTGTGTAATTAAAATTACATCTCTTTTGTTTTCTTCAGCGCTACTGTGTTTTTGAAACAAAAAACTTAACGGTGTATTACAATAATACAACAACATTCCTTTTGGGCTTTGTCAATATATATATATATATATATATGACGTGTTTTAAAATAAAAATAAAACAACAAAATAAAACATTTAAAACAAAACAACTATTGTTTTAAAACATGTGCGATGGGCAAATACATTAACCCCGCAACCTTTTTTTTTGTTAATCATCAAATGTGGACCCCGCTGCTGATGACGTAAGCAGCTTCTGGGGGGGTTCTCTCCTCTGCCGGCTTGGCCTGCCTGACCCCCGCGGAAATGGACTGCCGCATGGTCTCTGCGCTGTTCGGTTATGCGGGCAGTTGGAAATTAATTCCAACACAGCGGCCCGAAAATGAAACTGTCAGATAATCAAGGTTGTCAGAGAGTTTTAAATTTCAGATTTGTACAACTGCCGGAAAATGAAACTATCAGATAATAGAGGCTCTCAAAAGATTGCCGAAATATGGATGGTATGTATGCATGAGTATCCATAGACATGTCAAGTCAAATTTCAAAAAGTCAAATTTCAAAAAGTCCCATTATAGACTACTCCATAATATTAACCACAACAAATTTAACTAACTTTAATTATAAACGGTCTTATATTTTAAAAACACAATTGTTTATTTATGTTTTTTCGCAAGTCAACCACCATAGTACCTCTCAAGATGAGCATACTTTGTGTGGAGTTTCTTCTTGACGTATCTTGAACCAACTATGCAAAATACCTATAGGTGTTGTATTAGATTGATTCATATCACATGTTCAGGATATTATATATTTCTTCAGTAAACACACCCGTTTATTTATATTTTGATCTTGCTTTATATATGGTGTACATGCACATTGTCTTTTGTTTTAGAATCAATATTCTATGTTGATTTAATGGTTGTCAGTTTATAAGAGAGTTATAAGGGGTAGGATTTCATTCGTGTTAAATATTTCTAGGTTTTGGATCGTTAATCTGTTTTCTTACATGAAAAACAAAATTTTACAAAAAAAACAGTTTTAAGACATACTCCTTACTCAATTACAATTACAATTTTAGGTATATAATTTTATAAATTAAATTTTCATCAATCTAATATAAATTCACTTTAATATATATATGTTTCTTGACCTATGATGTATATTGGTTTCTTGGCATCGTTAAGAAAGGGGATATTTTTTTGTTATTGTTATAATAACATCTGTGTAGTTCTCACTAATGTCGAGGTTTAGAAGTATGATCCAGGAATATCTAATATTCCCTCTCAAGTATTTACTTATGTTGATTTTGCAGGTGGTTCGTTTGCCTATCTCAGAGTGGAATTGGGAGACTTTGTGGCACTCATAAGGGCTGGCAACATCAGATTAGAATATATAGTTAGTGGAGCAGCAGTTGCAAGGTCAAGGACATCCTACTTCTCTGTAATTACCAATCTAATGCTTTTCGCATTAAAACAAATTTAGCTAATGATTACAATGATTTGGACCCCATAGCAGTAGCCATCCTCTTCATAACAGGCATTGTTGCCATGAACAGCACCAAAATTACATCCAGAATAAACTCCATCGCCTCTGTATTTCATTTTGCGATCCTTCTGTTCATCATCATTGCCGGTCTAACGCATGCAGATACATCAAACTACTCAGACTTTATGCCTTACGGAGTGGGGCGTTTTCAGTTCAGTTGCAGTTCTGTATTTTGCATATGTTGGCTTCGATGCAGTTTCAACGATGGCAGAAGAGACTAAAAACCTGCAAAGGACATTCCTACTGGACTAGTTGGATCCATGCTGATCGTCGTAACGCTATACTGTCTCATGGCGCTGACATTATGCCTGATGCAAAACTACAAAACCATTGATCGAAATGCTGCATACAGTGTAGTTTTCTCAAAGGTGGGAATGAATTGGGCGAAAGACATAGTAGCCTTAAGAGCCCTTGAGGGTATGACTACTGTCCTAATGGTGACCACCCACATTGCAAGGACACATATGTTCCCACCTTGGCTTGCATTGGTGAATGAAAAAACAGGAACTCCAATCAATGCAACTGCCACAATGGTCATTGCAACAGCTTTTATAGCATTTTTCACAGGCCTAGATGTCCTCACCAACCTGGTATCCATCAGCACCTTGTTTATATTCAGCCTAGTAGCCATAGCACTACTTGTCTGGAGATACTATGTTTCTGGAGAAACAAGTATTAAATATCAGCAAAGGCTAATCATATCTCTGGCTATAATCATTGGATCCTCAGTTGCCACTGCTGTATACTGGGTTACTAGTGATGGGTGGATTGGTTATCTAATAACAGTGCCTGCATTGTTTCTAGGCACATTAGGATTAAGGCTGTTTGTTCCACTGGTTAGAACGCCAAAGCTGTGGGGGGTTCCATTCATGCCTTGGATACCAACTCTATCCATTGCCATAAACATTTTTCTTTTGGGTTCCTTAGATAAGGATTCCTTCATCAGGTTTGCTGTTTGGACTGCCATAGTACTCTTGTATTACATCTTTTTTGGGCTGCATGCATCATATGACACCGCCAAAGCTGCTGAGACCGAGAGGGAGGGGAATGTTGATAATGGGGGGTGAGTCTCTGCATGGAAGGGGGCAATGGAGCTCTGCAATATTACAATGGGACCTATGATATCTTGTCAATAGATATCTTTAGAGGTTTATCTTAAATTCTATTATATTATTAGAAATTTGAAAAGTTTTTGAATTGAACTTGCTTCAGTGAAGTTTACAGGTAATGACCTCCCGAGATAGATGTCTAATAAGCTTTAGGTCAATGCACTGTACCATAGCAATGTTTACGCAGAAAGTTTGGAATTGAGGATTATGTATGTGTTGTAAGTATTTGGGAAAATTGTCCTGTTGCATTATTATTAACATTAATGTTGGGGGCTTTTGCTAAATTATCTTTCCATCGAATTTAAATCATAATTACTCAATCACTGCTCAATTATAATTTAATTTTGATAATTTTAAAAGAATTAATAAACTAAATGTATATAAATTATTGTATTATTTTTTTTTAAATAGTAAGAAGTATATAAAAATTTATAATGTATTGTTATTCCATGGTATTTTTTTATTTTTATTTTATTTATTTGGAATGAAAGTAAAGGAAAATTTTGAGTATTTCACTACATTTCTTGTAAATTGTCAGTCATTTTTAGCTCCAAGTGAATCCTAGAGAGTCAACTCCTAATCAACAATCACTAACAACAATATCAAATAACTTATCAGATAACTTTACATCTGACTATCACTTAAGTGAACTCTTGGGGGCATTAGAGTACATTATATATAAAATCTATTTATTCTTAAAAAGCAATCAATTGTTTATTAAAATTTAGATTTATTAATTTATTATTGTAATTGTATTTTGTTTAAAGAATTTAACAATTTCAAAGTCATATGATATGGAGTTTATTTACATTTTAATATTTTTAAAATGAATTGTAATGTTATGAGCTTAATCTCTTCGAGCCTAGATCCGTCTTAACTCTGTATCTATGTAGAGAGATCAAATCTCTTAAGGTGCAAACCTCTTTTGCAAAACTTAACGAAAGATTTGCACATCTAAAGATCTTATCCCTCTCCAAAGCTTGATAGATACAAAGTTAAGATATATATATATATATATATATATACATACATATATATATATATATATATATATATATATATATATATATATATATATAGACACACCAAGATCCATCTTAACTTTGTATCTATCAAGCTTTGGAGATGGATAAGATCTGTGCAAATCATTTAAACCATTTTATTTTAATTATAATTCATGGCTAAAAGGCAAACTACAAAGGAGACCACAAACTACCAAAAGAAAATTTACTATTTTACCTCAATTTTATTTTTATTATGAATTATAATTTTTTTATTTTTTATTTTGTTTTTATTTTTATGTTTATGTAATTTATAGGACATTACATCTCTTCCATATTGGGTTGGAGAGCACATCTCCACACAACCAACTTAGATCTATCTTAACTGTGAATCTACCAAGGGTCAAGAGATATCAAATTTCTTTTTCACTCTAAGAGAGGTTTGCACCTCAATAGATTTGATCACTCTTGAGTCTTGAACACTATTGGAAAAGCTATGAGTTATCAAAACCTAAAGCTCAAAAATTGCAAACAGTAAATTGACTATTTTACTTTAATTTTATTTTTATATAATTTGACTAAACCAAAATGTTAACTAATTGTCTAATTTACCTCAATTTTATTTTAACTATTAATTATTAATTTTTTTATTTATTTTTAATGTCATTTAAAAAAGCCAAAATATTTAGATAATAAGACACTAAATTACATATCTTATATTCCAAGTTAGAAAAAAAGCACCTTTAAGTACAATAATGTAATCTTCAATTTTTCAAAATAAAATTATTTACTTTATTTATTAATTGTATGACTTTTTAATAGTTATCATATGATATATATAATTTGATATTTATTATTATTAATTGTATATATTCTTAGTGGTTATCCCTATAATGTATATAGTTTGATTTTATTAATAATAAGAACATTTAAAATTTACATTCCATTATTTTTTCCACTTTGTTATTAAACCACAAAATTACGACAAAATGTCTCATATCTTAAAACTCCTTATTGTGATTACTTGTGACATGAATATCTCATATGTTGAGTCTTATTGAGATTTTCCATAATGAAATTATATAGCAACTAAATTTTTATGCAATAAAGTTCGAACAACATATTGAGATTTTCCATAATCAAATTATATAGCACTAAAATTTTATGTAACAAAGTTGGAAAAATTTTGATATATGTAAATTTTCTAAATAAATTATTTTATGTGTGGTAGATGCATATTTTGATTTGGTTTTAACATGAATAATTCAACATTTTTTTTTTTACATATTTTTTTTTAGTTTTTTTCTCCTTTAATGAAGGTTTTTAACATTTTTTTTCTTTTACATATTTTATTTAGTTTTTTTCTCTTTTATTGAATGTTTTTAAAAAATGGAATGTTGAATTTAATTTTTTCTGAGTTTTTAATGAGGAAGGATTGACTTGGCCTCCTTTGCTAAGGGTTTATAAGGAAGTTAACTAATTTTTTATAAAAGGATAAATGGTTGATTTTATGACTTTGATGTAGCTAAAGATTGATAAGTGAATATAGATTCACTTCATATTGTTAACTATTGATAAGGAAATGGAGAGTTCACTTCACATTGCTAGCTAAGATTTTTAGTTTGTTGTAAGAGTGGCATATAATGAGTGTTTCTTATGTTTGAAGTTAATATTCATTAACCTTGAAAAAGCAACATAGTTAAAATTAGTTGAACCATGACTTGAGATGGGGAAGGTAAAAGTTTGAAAAAGTTTTGTGCTTATTAGGTATTTGTTTTTTAACCCTTAATAATTCGATTACATTTTTTAGGTGTTCCCACCTCTACTGACACCTCTGACATTGTAGAACAACTCACACCAACAGAGTTAAACCCAAACTGCATGGAACAGGCCACCATAGATTGTATCATGGACATGCAAATCAAGAACAGTCGCCAACAGAAGATCCAACTATATCGGGTTGTCAAAGTTGGCCAACTCCTGCACCAAGGAAAGTGGTTCACCAGGGACCAATTTCAATAGAAATTTCCTCATCTCATGGAGGAACTTAATGCAATGGGGATCATTTCTTCCTAAGGGGGGAGGAATGATCCAGGTGGATATTGGTGGTCACCTGCCTATTCCACTTGGGGCCCCACCATTGTCTCTTTCAGTTTTTCAGTTTTGTCACAACTTACTATTTTTAGCAGTTTTTCGGGTCCTGAACTTCCGGAGCCATTTTGAGGCCCTAAACGATGTTTTTTGGGAAAACGGAGAGCAACATGGGTTCATGGATCAATGTTTCTCGTTCAAAAGTTGTACTCCTCAGACATATATTTCTAACGAGCTATTGAGCGCGTCAAACGGAGATCGGATGCCAAAGTTACGTCCCCGGGAAGTTGAACCACCAATTTACCCAAACGGGGCCCACAGTTTTGGCACTTCATCTCCTAGGGTTAGGTTTTTGTACGTTTCGGATTCTACATTGTTTCTAAACAATAAATAGGCCCTCGAGCCTCATTATAACTCAGTTCAGAGGCCTGTAGCCGCCACATCTCTTCTCAGAGATAGCTACCAGCGCCCTAGCTAGTTTTATTTCCATTCTGTCTATAAGCAAATTTCAGTTCTTTGATATTAATGAAATGAAGTGTTATTTCCACTGCATCTTTTTATTTATGGTTATATTTTTATTCTGTTGCATTCCTGCATAAATCCAGATCAATTGTTCACTTATTTATGTAGCCACTTGGAGACACTCTCAAAATCTCATCTTCAAAAAGAAAGGGGCTAAATGCCAAAATCACATCCATTCCCCTATGTATTTCTTAAAGAAAAGAGAAAGCTTACCCTTCATGTTTCTTCTCACCTTCAAAACCATAACCTTTATGAGTTGGTTCATGGTAACATATAAGATTCAATATGCAATTATCATTAGGCAAGTTGGGAAAACCACAAGGGAGTGGTGCCTTCTACTAACATAACGATTGATTAGTTGTGGGGTGAGTATGTTTTCTTACTCGACCTTCTCCTTCACTCCTTTGTGTTATAAAAAAATGAAATCTCTTATTCAAAATATTCCATAATATCCATCTCACATGCTTTCTTAAATTTCCCATTAAAATAAGTCATATACACTTGACGTCTTTGCCTCTTGGAATTGTTCCCATGACATCAATACCTCTCTATCCCCAAAACTTACTATCTCACATATGATACCATCGTGTATGATAACTTGGAGGAATTATCTTTATACAAGTACCTCGAAATTGATATCCATCACAAGTGCAATTGGAGTTATAGCTTTGAGAAAAGGATAAATGGGAGGTGGAAAGTTTATTATGAGCTTGAAAATAATTGTAAATATTTAAAATTATGGATATGGGATTTAAAAATAAAACCCTTTTTTGAGACTCTTTCTAATGTATTATTTTATATATATTTCGCTACTCTTGCTACCAACCTTCCTAACCTTTTAGTTGAACAAAACTATAAAAATCTTAGAATGTTGCTCTTAATATCTTTTGAGCAGAAATAAAATTCTAAATAATTCCAAGTAATCTATTACCTTATTAAAGATCCAATAGATCAAATTCAATCTGAATGAACATTAATCATAAACATCATAGTAGAAATTGAGAAATAATAATATTATTATTAACATTTTACCCCTTTGTTTTCACACATCATTTTCATTAATTTAAGGGCTTTCTGTATAATTTAGTACATTCACTAATGGTATGGATAGAAATGAAGTACACTCTACAATTCAATATGGATTATATGCATAAACAAACATTAATAAACTAATGGGGATTAAGATATATTGAAGGGAAAGGAAACAATGAGCTAAGTAGTATAAAAAGATTTAATATGTGCATGGTTCAAGAGAAGGATTTTTAAGTAGTGATATCTAGTAAATATTGCTCTATATTGGGGTCTCTTAGAGTTAGTAACACCCTACTAGGGTTTGCCTCATGATAAAATCATCTTTTGTTCGTATAGGATTAGATGGTCTTATTAAAGACAAAACATAAAGTGATTGGTTGAGTTTCAAAACCTAATATATTGATATTGCAACTTGCAAGAGCCTTTAAGTGACATTGCCAAAAATGTTGATGAATTGGGAAATTATTTCAAGGTTGAGACTTTATTTTTGTTGATTTTATGGGGTATTTGAGTTTTCAATTTTTGGTTGGAGGTTAAGAGTGTTAGCATATTCTAACATCTAGTCCTTTAAATAAGGATTGGGAGATGTTTTATATTCTTGGGGTTTAGATAAAAATATTATGACATTGAATATATATTTTCCTTACTCTAATAGGGTTAGCTAATGGGAGAATTTTTGCAATTTAAAAATCTATTAAAGAATAGAATTCCATTGTAGGGGGTGACCTCAATTTTCAATTGGAAAATCTAAAATTTTGGGGACCTCTACTCAAGTTGATATAATCGTTTCTTTTATCTTTTTGTGAGGAAATCAAATGTGCTAGATTTATTTAATATCAAGCCCATCAAGTTAAGACCAACATTTAGAAATAACAAGGAGGGTGAGGAGATAATTTTCAAAAGTCTAAATAGGTTCTTTTTTTCAAAAGCTACTATCAGTGACCAGATGAAGATTAGGCAATGAGTGGGCTATAGAGGAGAGTCAAATTACTTCTCTATTTTATTTGGAAATGGCATCTATGGGGAAAAAACTTCCAACCAAATTCAATTTAATTCTTCTTTTTTGATAGAGGTATATTTTATTAAATTGGTTAAGAAGAAGCGAGTTCCATTTAACATGTCCTCAATTGTATCACTTACCCTTTGAATTTGAGGAAAATATGAAGAGGATTAAACAAGAAGCTTTATGTTTGGCACATGAGAAAAAATAAAGGAGAGAGAAATCATTGTTGTTGAGACATATAAATGAATTTTATTCTTATAAAACGACTAAATATCCCAATGAGAAGTTTAATTTGGAGGTTAATCATTCAAAGCAAAGGAAAATAAAGATCTTGGTGAACAAGGAAGTAGCATGGAGGTTAAGAGTAGAGACCTCTGGCTATATTTAGGGGATGAAAATACATTTTTTTCCATTAATACATAGTTCATGAGAAGAATGTTAATAGCCTATGGAATATTAACATAATGATGTTTTAACAATTTCTAGTTTTCAAGATATTGCAAGAGTTGGTATAAACATAATAATGATATTTTTGAAGCCAAAAATAGGGTTTCAATAATTGAAGTGGTAATAATGACTACATTTTTTCTCAGTTTTGTTAATGAAGTAGAGAGAGAGATTATTGAAGGATGTTTGTAAAGAGAAACCATATATGCACTTCATGCTTTTCAAAATTATTATAGTCCAAATCCTAAAGCATGGCTCATGAAATTCTTTCTAAATTTATCTAAGGTAATTAAAGGGCACCTTTGAGAGTTTTTATGAATCTAGGAGGATTGAGAAGATGTTTTCTCCCTTTAACACAAATTGTATAGACTTAATACCCAAGTTAGATGACCCCTCCTCTTTTGAGAAATTAATGTCTATTTTCTATGCAATTGCATATACAAGATAGTGGGAAAAGCTATAGACATGAGAATAGTCTAGTCTTTTCTTTCTAATTACATTTATAATGAATAATTTGGATTCATAGAAATTAGGAAAATGCATGAAGCTATTGGTTTGGTTGAGGAGGGGCTACATTTTATAATGATAGAAAATCACATGCAAGGATATATCTTTCAAAGGCTTTTGATAAGGTTAACTAGCGATATTTAAGGATGATGATAATTCACCTAGGTTTTAATAATCACTTTGTTAAATGGGTGATGAGTTGTGTATCTTCTATGTACTTCTCTATCTCAATAAATAGCTTAGTTTTTAGACTTGATAGGGGATTGAGAGCAAGGAAATTTTTAAGGATGGAAATTTATCTTGAAGTTTAAAAACGTTGGTGAATCTCACTAGTCCCTAATATACAAATTATAAAATGTTTATTGATGTATTTGTAAAATTATTCAAATTTATAATGATTTTATATATACTTTATATAATGTTGGCGATTTTTTTATATTGTAAAATTTGGGCGAATCATTTTTATAAAAAATGGAAATTGGCGAATCTTTTTTTCTAGAAAAACCATGGAAAATTAGCCCACCTGCGAATATTAGCCCCTAAAATTTTCCATGATTGAGAGAGGGATTAACCTTTATCCCCATTATTGTTCCTTATGGTCGTTAAAGGGTTGAGTAGGGATTTATTGGAAGCTAAGAGATGTAGTTCATTTAGGGGTATTAAAGTTTATGGGTCACTTAATAATTCTCATTTCCATTTTGTGGATTGTATCTTACTAAATTTTTTTGGGTGTATGAGTCTAGATCCTCTAAAATTGAAAAAGATATTAGATACTTACAGTATTGCAGCTGGAATGAAATTTGGTAATCATAGCATATAGTATCCCTTTCAAATATTGAAAAAGATAAGGTTAGATTTGTCTCTTAGTAGTTTCCTTTTTCATAGATCAATCTTCAGGAGAGTTTAAAGTGCCTAGGATTTTTCTTAAACCCTATTGGTTATGTTAAGAGAGACTAGGAGTGGAAAGTGGCTAATATGGGAAAGCAACTCTCTATGGTGCAATAAAAGGTTATCAAGGTGGGGGGAGGCATGTGAAGCCTCGTTATTGTTGAGTTAATTTTAGAAGCCATTCCTATTTATTGGATGTCGTTACCTTTTAATACAAAAGAAGTTCTTAAGAGAAACAAGAAGATGGAAGTATCTATAGCATGGTTATAAAGAAAAGGATGTTATGGTGTGGGTGAAATGGGAAAAATAAATTATATCCCTATGATTGTCATGGTTGGGGGATAAAAAATATACATTAATTTACAAAGGCTCTAACTACTAAAAATGGTTGGAGGTCGATCAAATGAGAGGCCCTTTAGAGTGAAAATGTGATTCAAAACATGTGGCCCTTGATAACTTCAAATAATGGGATAGGAATCCTATAAATTTAATTCATAATGTATTCATAATTTGGAAAGTGATGGTTTTGGGTTTTTCTATGGTGGGGAGTTGGCTTGTCTAGAAGGTGGGAAAAAGGAACAAAGTTAGAAATGGTGTATAATTTTGGTTAGATGTGGAGGTTCATTTAGCCTTATCAATAATTTAATCAACTCACTAAATGATAAAGGTTATTCCTCCCTTAGTTAATTTTCAAATTTGGATATCTTCATGAAAAGTTGTGAAGAATGGAGATTAGTTGAAGTTATCTATTTATATGGAGAGGAGGCTTAAGATTAGTTGGGATATATTGCTCCTTTAGAAACTAGTCATGTGAACTAATGTGATTGAATAATCTTGGAAATGTGTATTATACTCCAAATCTAGGGTATAAAGTGTTGTGTGATGTTGAGATGTTAGATAATTAGTCATGGTAGTTCAAACAAATTTGGAAATTTAAGCAGTTTCTCAAAGCTAAAATTCTTATGTGACTAGTGTTAAGCAAAAAATCCCTCGCCTAGGGTATCTTGTAGAATAGGACTACATATGGCCATGGTAGATGTTCTCTTTATAAAGCTAGTGACGACTCTATTTATCTTATCTTTTTTTTATGTCCTTATGTTGTGTAGGTGTTAAAAGATATGGGGAGTCTAGTTGGTTTGAAATATGGTTGGAATGGTCCTTTGATCGAATACTACTTTCAATCACGGTGTGAGAAATGAACCCTAAAGGATTATAGATATTTTCCACTCATCCTTCCTTAGGGAATTTGGCTTCTGAGTAACACTATTATATTTGAATATTTATCCCTATCATATAGTTTGATTCACAAAGATCCAATATTCTTAGATGTTTCAAGAAATATAAAAGTCCAAAGCCTCTTAGACAAATTATCAAGGAAGAGGTGCATAAGTTGAGTGCTTAGGCATATTTGGATGGAGCTACTCAAAGGGATCCTAAAAATAGTGTGGCAGGTCGTACTATATATTTAATGGATTCTCACATTGTGAAATTTGATGCTAGCATAGGGAGGGGGACAAATAACCATGTAGATCTAATGGCCCTAAAGTTAGCCCTCATTCTTGCTTTTGAAAAAGGTGCATGGAAATTAAAAATATTTGGTAATTCTATGGTTTTCATTAAATGAATGAGGAGGGAACACTCATTAGAAAACTAATCATTAAAGCCTATTTTTGAAGATATCAAGCCTATTGTTGATGATGATGTTTTTGATCATATATATTTTCATCAGGTTTAGAAGGAAAGAAATAAGCTCATTGATGGTATCTCCAAAGATGGCTTATATTTCACCGTATTCAATGACATATCTTGGAGGAGGAGAATGGGCATATTTTGAATAAGAGCATACTTCTTTTCATTCATTTTCCCCCATTAGAAACATTTTATGTTCACTATGAAATACTTTGAAAGTAGATGATGGGAACCCTCTAATGGGTATATTATAATTTGATACAAAGGTTTTTTAATGCTCTTTTATGATCTTAAGATGTTGTTTTGAACTATTTTTAGTTCTTATTAAGGTTATTAAGGAGAACAGTCAGACCTGTAGGGTTCTTAAATTAATATTTTTTGGTGACGATTTGGGAGTTGTACTATTTTTTTACTTACACGGAGGGGTTATCCTAAAGGGATTACTTATCATAATTGATATATGGGAATTTGATAAAAATTTAAAAGACATGATACATAACAACTAAAAATTGAAATTTTATTTTAATTAATGAAACTATAATTATGTTCCTCAAGGAAAAAAGTGAACAAACCTTTTTTTCGTAGAAATTCTCCTCCAAATTCGATAGAGTTCCATTTCTTACTATGAAACTTTACCTCAAGGTTTTGGCCTATTTTTTTTAAATAGAACAAGTAGCATTTATATTAAAATATCTAGTTACATGGCCAAAACCATTTATATGCTTTAATTATTTATGTAGCTTCGATATTCCAATATATCCACAACAAAATTTATTGCCTCTACAAACTTTCTCAACTACAATTTTACATTGGAATCTCCCATATATTCTGCAAAAATTCCCAATTTTTTTTTCATACTTGTAGTACATAAAAACACATATTGTGTAGAGAACCTCGTAGGGCCAAACTTCTGTTAAGAGTTCCATATTCCTATCCTTGTCATAATACAAACCATCTTTAGATGCGTTGACACTAGCTTTATCGCCTAGATTTTGATACCAAATTCCTAATTTCCTCACTTGAGACTAGGATCACATGCATTTAGCACGTCTCCTCTAGCATGCAATTTCAACAGAAGAAACTCAAACCCTAATCTTGTCATCTTATTTTCCATACACATTTGAAACCACTCACATTTATTTTCTAGTTGATTAAACCTTGTTTCCTTCTCACTTTCTAGAAGCTCCAACCTTTTGATTGAGATTTCAACGATTCCCATTAAGACTTTGAATGAATTTTCAATGGACTGCTTCCAGCAGTCCAACTCATTATTAGGGACTTGACCCTTAGAGGCAGTCGTATTCACACTTCCTAGAATCAATCTATGAAACCAATGAACAATACACAAAGCTAGAGGGAGAGACAAGAATTTACCCAGGAGCCCCTGCAAATTTAACATTTCTTCATCATGCCTCTCAAGACAAAACTTGAGGAAAGACATTAATTTTGGATCAACTTGGATCCGAAGATCTACAACTTGAATGGATTCTTCCATACAAATTAAATTCATACGAAGATAATGGTGCAAAGCATTAAAATCTGACAGCATGGAGAATTTTGGTTGGATCAACAACATTAAATTACTTCATATTTAAAATAACTCCTTGAGACTATCCATCTATCCAGACTACAATTACTAAGGAAAAGAGTGAGAAACATGGATTATGCTTCGCCTCCATGTAGGAGAGGCCCCTTTCTATATATGTTAGGTGTAAGGAACAACATATTCCAACTAACAAAATCATACCTTTGTGATCCATGCTTCTCCCATAGGTCGAGGAGTGACCGTGATAATTTTCCAATTCATTATAAAACCTATGCATTTAAGTAATGGGATTGGGGTAAAAATCCCTTGACCATAGGTTACTTCTAGTATCCCTTGCCCAAGATTTGTGCCACGATTGGAAATTTTTTTTCTTCTTCATTTAATTCTCTTAGAAAGTGGAAGAGAGAAGTATCCTCAAAATTCTCTATTTGCAGTGTTATCATGTTCATAATTATGGAGTTGGACGGACTTCCTTCAAATTGTGATTTGGAGATTAGCCTTATGAATACCAATTAATTCCCAAAGGAACATGTACATTTTCTTATGGCGATATCCAGACCTTTCCATAATGCTAAAAATTCAACCTGATTATTTGTTGTTGTACCTAGACCCCGTGCATATCTAAATAATGATTGTTATTCGAGTTAATAGATCACCCCTCTCACTCTTGCCACCCCTTTGCGCCATTTAAATAAAACACAAATCCTTGGAATTTAGAACAAAATAGAACTTTACCTTGCGAGAAGAAGGGAGAAGAAGGGAGAGTGCTTATATTTAGAACAACAAATATAAATAAACACATTTTGTTTTCAAAACTACTGAAATTTTATATCAAAAATTAAACTTTGGAGAGTATTATTAGTCCTTTATATGCAAACTATAAAATGTTTATCAATAATTTTGTAAAAATATTCAACTTTATAATGATTCTATATAGTCTCTATTAAATTTTGACAATTTTCAAGGTAAAATAATTTTATCCTATAAAATTTGGGTGAATCATTTTTAGAAAAAATGGAAATTGGATTTTTTATTTTTATTTTTTGGAAAAAAACATGGAAAATTAGCCCATCTAAAAATATTATCCCCTAAAATTTTCCTTGGCTAACATTGAGACCAAAAAACATTACAATATGAAAAAGTAAAGAGGCTTTGAAACATTGTACAGTTGTTAAAGTTGAAAACCCTATGAGAATGCTATGTAAATTTCACAATTTTTTGAAGTTTAATGGAAGCACCTATGATTTATTTTGATGAAGCGATCCTCTTGTTTAAGTTTAATAAGTGGGTATATGCATTTTTAATTATTAAATGTTTAATTTTTTTTTCCTCTAAGTATTTGTTTCTATGACTTTTAGAACTTCTGGTGCTCTTGCTTGCTTCTATTTGTTGATGATTTTGAAATCTACACGCAACCAAGGTATCCTTTACATAAATTGGTCTAAAAGTAGGTGTATCATACTAATGTATTGCAGCTCTAAAAACTAAGGTTGTTGAGTAAGTTTTTAGTAAGGAAAAAAAAAACTCTAGTTACATGTTGAGTAGATGTTGTGGATATTTGAAGGTGAAAACAAGTGAGGAAAAGGAAATTCCACTACACCTTAGAGAAATGAAGGAAAATTTGAAATATACAAATGATTATTTCTGAAAATCTCCAACATTTAATTTCATTAGAATTGTAAGTTGAAGAAGAAGTTACATGTTGAGCAATGTGAAGATGGGTTATAGATGAAGAGCTAATATTGGTAAGCATTTTTCCTCTTTTCTTCAGTCTTCCTTCGATATATGTACTTGCTTCTTTCACAACATTGTCAGTCAAGGTAGGGTTTTTTAGAAGTACCAACTTCATTGTCTCCACTTCCTTCTAATATCCTTGTGAATAAATTGGCATATTTCATGGATGCCAAGTGACTGGAAAAGGTGCCTTCAGGCTTGAATTCTTGGATAGATTCAACTTCAATTAAATTAAAGGATTTCAATAAAAAAAAAAATGGGAAAAAATTCTTACTGTGATCTCTCCTATAATAAAAGGGAGTGTAATAAATTATCTTTTCCTTTTTCTATCAAATATAATAAGCCAAAATTGGTATTATTTGCATATTTCAGTGACAAAGTATCTATTAAGAACAGACTTATGGGGTAGTATGGGTTTGTTTGATATCCACATACCCTAATGAGAGTATTATTCTATTGATTTGTGTATATCCATTTTTTACCAAAAACATCACTACTTCATCATAAATTCATTTGGACTCTTTCCCTATTAGCATGTATTTTTAATCACGGACAAAATAACCATGGACTTGATAAAAATAAAATGGAGATTTGTGATTTCACAATATAGGATACTAGAACTAAGCTTGTTATGTATCTTCGTTCATGTTGTTCTTGTGGGATAATTGATGGAATATGTTGCATGAGACCTTTTCCATCACTTGGTAGACCATCATATAGAATTTTGGGGGTTTTGTAAGTTAACTAGTTGATGAAAAACCTTGTTGGAAATAAATTTCCCCCAGTCAAATAGGTGTCTCTTTTGAAAGAGAAAAAACATACAATACTAACCTAGAAACCATTGAAGTCGACTCATGCCCCATAACTTGAGCAAATAACTGGGAAAAATCTCTATATGGATCAGAAAAATAGAGATTTCTATGGAAGAAATATTGGACAATATGGGTGTAGAGGGAATTATAAATTCTTGAAGAATATTCATTCCACTATCTCGAGAGTGCAGGAATTAAGAGTCAACTTCGGTGATTCTGAGATCCTTATTAGGCTCGGTTAGCTTCAAATTTCTAGAAATATTTGGAGTAAGAAGCATTGGATTCTTCTCTAAAATGAACTTGATAGTTATAGTCTTATAGTGAAACTTTTTTTCACACCAATGAATTACCTCATTGAAGTCAAAGACTTTCAGGATGCATGCAACATTCACCAACATTGTGTTCCAGATTCTATTTATTTGTATTTATTCTAGAGCCAAGTTTAACTACCGTTAATATGTAGTAGACCAGTGGAAACTTTTTTCTTGTCTATCTAATGAGTTGTTTGTGTCTCCACAAATTGACTCCTTTCTTCTTTTAGTAATCATATTTCTCATGTGTTTAATGTATTTGGAGATTCATAAGGGATCAATGATGCCTTAGTTGGAGTATTAGCTATTAAAATATCGAGTTATGGTAGTACTTAATAGGATATCACCTTTCACATACCATCGTCATCATTTCATGCAAGAGTGATAATGGAATTCAATAACTTGCAAATAACCTTAAAGATATGCTAGAAGAAATAATCTGTGTAACACAATATCAAGCACCTTTTCCACATCGAGGATCATACTTCCTTAAATGAGCTTTCAATTTTCCTTGAAAGATGTAAACGAGTGATTTTCACTAAGTATGGATCAAAGGTATAAAAGTAATTTTATGGTATGTTGTGTGAAAACATGAATGTGCAGAAAGCTTCTCATGCGACGAATTGAATGTGCTGGAATAATGGATATGGAAAGGACTATATGTGTGGGAGAATGATGTGTCTGAGACTATATGTAAAGAAGTATGGTTGATGAATCATTATGCGCACAAGGAAAAATGTCTAAGTATTGAAAATATAGAAACCATAATCCAAGTGCAGAAGCATGTGGAGATATTTGAAGTGTAGAGTGGCGAAGTACTTGAAAAATGACTATGTCAAAAAATAAATTAGGGATGGGAAAAATACAATATGAGTGCAAAAATAAATTAACACAGTGATATTTTGATACAAATTTGAAGAAATTCCAAATTCGAACTAATAAGTGAAAAAATAAAACATATCTAAGTAAGGTGTTACACCATTTTTTGGTCATCTAACCTATTACTATTATATGGACCAAAGTACACCATGTAAGACCAATTTTACCCTAAGTAAAATTGCTTTCACTATGAAAAATAACTTAGTAATCCATATTTATTAAGTTCGTTATGGTCTAAACAGGAAACCCCATGAGGAAATATTGACTAAATCCATATTTGTTTGATTTTCCTCAAGGAATAATTAGTTAAACAACAGTTTAATTAATATTCCTAGTCATATTTAACCTAAAACAAGAAAATTAATTAGATAAGTCATTATTTATCTTATTATTTTCTAGGAATAACTATTTAAACCTTATTTAAATAATATTCATTGTTAAATTTGACCAAATCATTTATAAATAATTAAATAAATCATTATTTATTTGATTATTACTCAACCACATCCTTAAAATAATAAATAAATCATTTATTTATTTATTATTTAAAAATAAAGGGATTTAACCAAAGTCAAATTCTTTTTCCCTCCAACAAATATAATAAAATATTCCATAAAAGTTGGATCTTGATTTGGTTAATAATATTTTAACTATGCACCAATATCTAGACTAACTCAATATTTTGTTATAAATAGAAGGGTTTTCCCATTCACTCACTACCTTTTGTTGCCTAAAGATCACTCTGGATCTATACTTTTGGTCTGACTTTGATCCTCCATCATTGTCATATTTTGATACCATTTTTCTTGTGAGCTCCCTTTGAGTTCCATTTTTTTTTCTGGGTTTTCTACACCATCAAGAGAGAGAGAGAGAGATTTTAGATCTGAAGTGTTGAGGACTTACAAGAACCCATCCCATTGAGGGGGATTGGTAACATCTTTCTATGTTCCATTCTTAGGTGTCAAAAATACAAAAAAATATTTAAAAACATTCTTGTCTTGTCTATTGTATGCATGGAGCAACTTTTGCTTTTATTTACTGCTTAATGTCTTTTACTGCATAGATCTAGATTTTTTAGCATTTATCTTGGTCAAATAATTATAGATCTAAAGAAATTGGTAGCCATATTTGATGTTAGGGATGTTGGTTATGCACAGCTAAAGTGAGCTTTTTTCGTACGCTTGCGATTAAGATTCATACTAACAACTAGTGACTCCACAAAGGTTTACGATTACGACCCCTGTTGTTTTTCAGATCCCTGCATGACCATCTACTTCAAACCCTAGGATTTCTCTTCAGCTTCTTGTTTTTCTTTTCTTGACATTGTTTTTAACCTATAAAACCCTAAAACATTAAAAATTCTAACTTCCATGTGTTTTCGGACCTATTGCGCAGGTGACAGGTATCATCCGTAGCTGAGACATAATTTTTTTTGAAACCTACTCCCGAGAGTGCCGGAAGTGAAGGTCACACATTTTGGGCCAAAACCTACGACCTCTACAGAAAACAGGTCAGAAACTGCAACCTAAAATTTTTGCGGGAATTTTTCTGAGATTTTCCTGGGTTTTTTTGGGCCTCTATTCAGGGTTGTTTGACCTCCATCTCTACCAGTTCTTGGACCTGTACTTGTTCTGTTTTACTCATCAAAGTTGGAACCTAACCCCCTAGGGCTTCAGTATCCTCCACCTTTCGTGGAAGAGTTTTTGCTACAACAAGTCGTCTGAAATTTCAGTGTGTTCAGCCATTTTTAATATCTGATCCCTCACCTTCAGATCCACTTTAGATTGGTTATTCATCCATCCAAAACTCCTCCTTTTATTTTTGTTTGGGTCTTCCTCTAGGGTCCCCTTCGTTTCCCTCCAAGTTGTAGCCTTTCGCCACCTCATTTACAACAATTTTCCCTCTGATTTTTTGTTGTTTTTCTACACTTATTTCCAGCAGATCTGACCTTTAGATCATTGTCCCTCCTGAATTTAGATCTATTGGCTATTTTGGTGTGTTTTAACTAAAAATTTTCCCACCCATAGAATAGTTGTTGAGAGGCCTGCCTTCTTGGGTTTAGATTAATGCATAATTAGTTGTTTATTTTTTGTTATTTCAGTTTCATATACTGTTATCAGTAGGTTTATTTACAGTTATACAACACACTTTTTATTTTTCTCTACAAAAGTCTTGGTTTAAAAATTAAAATTTACACACAACACACACACCCTAAGCGAAGAAGAGCCCGGTTAACAACGCCAGGAAAAGACTATAACATTGTAATCAATTAATCCTGCACCTCTCTGCCCTTGTTTCGACATTGTAATCAGTTGATCATGCACCTCCTTGCCCTTTTTGGTCTCTCTTCCCTTTGTGACATGTTTTTGCTTTCATCATAGCACCCCCAAGGTGTTTATCCTAGAGACTTCTTGGCCTTCATCCTCAGTTTCCGATAGGAAGACTTGCTCCTCCATGTAGGATTCGAGTTAGTCCTCCATTGAGTTCGCATTCTGACTCCTCTTCTGGTTCATTGGGTTCCCCTTCTAGTTCCAACCCCGGTTCTCCCCCTGTCACCTTCACCATGTCTGGTTCAGGACCTAACGCTAGTGGTAGTCCTGGCCCTAATGCTAGGAATACTACTAGTGGGACCGCAACAGGAACTATCCCGGCTGCTCCCTTGCTCCCCTATATGGCATGCCTCATTCTTCCTAATTTTAACCAGTTGATCAATGACCCTATACGCCATGATGCTAGTTGGCTTGCTATGCCAACCAAGCTCCCTTTCGACATCCCTAAGTTTGAAGGTCTTGCTGGAGAAGATCCTACAAACCATGTTCGACCTTTCTACATGTGGTGTTCGTTTAACTCCATTACCGATGACTCTGTCCGTCTTCGGTTGTTCCAACGTATGCTTACTGGTGAAGCTTCTAAGTGGTATGCTGATCAGGCCTCATCCTCTCATACCACCTTTGCGACTCTTGCCCGGGATTTTTTATCTTATTTCCAGCTTCCCCTTCATTATGACACCGGTACCAAACTTTTGACTTCTTTATGTCAATTGTATGTGACCCACCTATCCGATCATGTCCAAGAATGGCGGAGAAGAAAGAGCCTATGTCGAACCCCTACCTTTGAAGACCGTGTCTACATGGACTGGTTCCTTAGATCTCTTTTTCCTACTATGGGCAAAGATGTCGCATCGCATTTCCCTCAAACTGAAGAAGCTTCTCTCCAAATTGCTTTAAAATATGACTTGATCTACGCTCAGTCTGGTTATGTTTATACTGTCCTATTTGATCTCCCTAGACCTAGTGGTGCCAATGCACTGGGGGCATCCCATGCTGCCGATGGTATCGTTGGAGCTTTTTCTCATCCATACACTTAGCCTCCCATGGGCTATGGTTTCCCTCAGGGAGGGGCCAACACCTCCAGCACTTTTCCCCCTCCCGGTAGCATGTATCCAAGATACAGAATGCTCCTCCTTTTTGTCAACCTTTTTGCCACAATATTACCCAACCCCCTTATTATCCGTATCCGGAGACTGGTGCTCCAGCTCCTCCAACATTAGCACCCTCACCTCCCTTTCCTTCTCAACCCCCGCAACAGCAACCACCGGCCCCTTAGGGGCAGGTGTATGCACAGTAGGGTGCGAATAATCCTCCTAATTCCAAAACGAAGAGAAAAGGCACTCAAAATCAATATGCCCCCGGTAATCCTGGACCTAATCCCCAAGGTAATGCACCTAACACTGCTAACTAGCAACAGGGCACTCAGCCCAAGCAAGACAGGCCTGTTTGCACGAATAAGCCTTGTTCATGTTGCGGTTTCTATGGTGATTACACACATAATTTTCCTCTTTTACCACAGATGTAGCAGATGTGGGAGACTCAAGTAGCATCGCAAGGACAGCAAGCCTCCCCTTCCGTTGCTCCCAATGTTGCGCCTAGTAAGCCTGTTGTGTTTACTAATCCTTTCCCTTGGCAAGGATTTGTGGCTACCCAACCTCGTTAAGGTCAGGCGGCCATTCAACCTCCTCCCTCTGGTACCTCCGATAACCAGATTCTCATGATGAATTCTAACCAACCCATTACCGTTGACCTCAACCTTCAGACTCGGTCCCATCAGTACAACAAGCCTCCCGCTACGTCTACCCCTGAGCCCCCTTCTTCAGGTTCTACAAAGCCTCTTTCAACAACCAATGGTCCTTTGCAGATCCCTCAGCCTAAGGAAGAGGTTCATACCAAGATCCCTAAGGGACCATTACGCTAAAACGCTGCTTCTGGAAAAGCTTCCCATTTGTATAGTATAGTAGATTATTTGGCGCAATATCCTGATGCCATCTCAATGCTGGAACTCCTCCAGTCATGCCCTTCACAACAAAAATATCTACTATTTTCCACTGTAGATCATTCATATGATCAATTGATCATCTTCGATGTTGACCGATCAGAACATCCTCCCCTTCCTACTTTCGTCGCCTTCCAAATCCTCGTCAAGATCTGGAATGCCAATGTTTCTCGTTGTATCACTGATGAGGGGGCATCCACCTGTGTGATGTTCGCTTCAGTTTGGAAGCAAGTGGAATCGCCTGAGTTGGACCCTTCCACTATCACCCTTCAAGCGTGGGACAACCACTCCTCCAAGCCCATTGGAATGTTCTGTAATTTTCCTACCACTCTTGTGGACAAGACTGTTTGCATTGATGTAGAAGTCATTAATGCCCCCTTAGATTATAACATTCTATTGGGTCATAGCTACACCTATGCGATGTCTGCTGTACCATCTGCAGTTCACTGCAAGATTTCCTTTCCCCATAATGGAAAGATAGTCACCATTGACCAGTTGACATATTATGAACCGAAGTCTCATACCTCCCTTGAGTCCATCATATCTTTGGTGGCCAATAAGAAAACCTTCAACCCCTTAACCAGTGTCTCAGCCGGAGTCTATAAAGACTCCTCTTTGCTTGGTTCATTCCCTGGTCTTCCTCCTCCTATCTCTGATCCCAGCTCATCGAATGTTTACATGATGCAATCGTCTCGGGCTTCCCTCAAGAGGCCTGCTTTGGCTAGTCAGCAGCCCCGCCCCTCGCAACCTGCTCCTAGCACTTCGACTCGGCCTTCTGAACCCCCTCCTCGTGGCCCGTCACCTTCATCTAGTATCCATGAGCCTCTTTACCCTCCTGCCATGGTTCCTCCTGGCCTTAACCATCTCGGAGACATCTCGCCTAGCCATTACCCCTCTGGTCAGATACCATTCCTAGCTCCCCCCCATGGAGTGTTCTCGGTACCTGTCATGGCTACCTTATCCCTTCCTAACCTGACCCTGGGGATTCCCATCTAGTACATCGATCCCCCAGCTGCTACCCCACCTATTCAACCCAAACCTTATCTTGCTTTGACCTCGGTTCAACCAATCCCCATGACCCCTCCCACTGCTACTGTGCCTCAACCACCTCAATAGGAACCTTCTCCTATTGCGACAGCTTCACGTAAAGGGGGAAAAGCTCGCAAGAAGGCACCAAAAAACAAGGCTACCCCGACTGACCCTACTCCTCCTCAACATCCAAAGCCTTGTGCTTTGTGTGATGTTGTCGGGCATGCCACCCATCATTGTCTCGAGTTACCTCGTATCAAGCCCATGGTTAATGTTTCGTTCCCTAGGTCTACGGTCCCTGAAGCCTCTGGTTCTTCCTCGATTGCAGCCAAGAACCCTAAAACTATTCACACCAACCAACCTTGTGCTTCGTGTGATCTCCATGGCCATTATACCCACCGTTTTCCCCACCTCACGCATTACCGTGCCTCTTTAGAGGTAGTTCGAGAGTACGAGATTGAACATAACCAATCTACCCCTTCCGTCCTTACACAGTATGCTTCCGACCAACTTGAGGATTTACTCACCCCCATTGACATTCCCCCTCTTGATGTTTGATGACAGATCCTACGGCCACCATCCTCTACCTATCATCATTCATGAGATCCACGGTGGAAGATCCCTTTGAGACTTCCCCTTATGTTTCACTCGACCCCCCTTTGGCGATCACCCTGGGCTCAACATCAGTGGATCCCTTATCTGCTTGTTCTTTCGTCACCCTTGTGATGTTGCGCATGTGAACCTTTCTTCTCATGATGATGATTCAGGTAGCTTCTCCACGTCATGTGGTCTCTCTTCATCTAGTCACCCCATCTTCTATTATGATGACGACATCATGGAAGCCTTGTCCACCCCTGACTTCAGCTTTCTCACCCATAAGCGGGATGGCACCATCCATGACTATGGTGACTTTCGCGACCTGGGCATAAGCTTCCCCCAAGGTAGCTCCCACACACCACCTTCTCATCGGTGTGCGGGTGGTAGACATCCTACCCATAACAATCCCTCTAGCAGTGTTTTTTCAATTTCTACCTTGCGCACAGGTTGCTAGCATTGTTCATCATCCTCTCATTTGTTGTCTTGTGGCACTTTTCAGATGGACCCCCCTTCCACACCTTATATCGGTTATGTCGATGGTGCAAGTCGCTACTCCTGAAATCTAGCCTCAACAAGTTGGGACATTTTTACCCCCTTACATTCGCTTGTTCTCTTGAACGGTGTATGCATTGGTACTGCTACCAATAATCAGGCTGAATATGATGCAGTGCAAGGTTTATTAGCCGATGCCCTTTCCCATCGCATCCTCCACCTTCATTTTCGTTTAGATTTCCTGCTTCTTGTCATGCAATTGAATGGTGTTTATCGTGTGCATAATCCTATCCTTTTTAGAAGATATTTATGAGTGAAACTTTTGATGTGTGAATTTGAAATCATACATTCAGTCATGTACCTAGAGCACAAAATCACTATGTATATAGCATTGAAAAAAATATTCTAGATTGGCACTTAGCACAGGCATTTAACACAAGAAAATAACATAAAATCATCAAAACGATGCATATCCATAATATGTGTCGTATAACATGTTTTAGATTCCATTAACTTTGATACATATGACATGCCCATAGCATGTTACAAAAACTCAAAAACTGGGGGCACCAACTGCTGCTACATCTAATCACTATCTGGAGGATCCTGAGCCAATGGCTCTGCTCCTACTGCTCGTAGATCACGCATCCCCTGTCCGGCCATCGACATGCACCACATGACCCCTCGCCACTCCGAGGGTGGACCAATACATGGCTCTATGTACTGGTCATCCAATTCTTTCTAGTTGCGCTCTGAAACACCAATCAGAAACCTCTCACATCTACGACGGATGTCCTCCAGGAGAGCTGCTGCATCCTCATTTTACGGTGCTCTTAATCCACTAGGTCCTACAGCCCCAGATACTGCAAGTCGTCCAATGTAGCCGGTCGGTTTCACCAGTGTTGTATCTGCATACCAAACGTGAAAGAATCAATACCATATACAATATTTTGAAACTTTACAATGCACTAGAATATTAGCAACTTGTCACTTACCATTGGGCCCCCATACTCGACCAGACGGCACTGGCAAGTCCGGGTCCCAATGATAACTCATCCCACTATAGGGATAGTCGTCTATGTACAGTGGCATAGGATCCCAATGAGCAAAGAACTCGGGTCGAAATACCCATCTGACTACCCCACCTCCTCCTCTACACAGTAGTCGCCCCCACTGTTGCATCCTGGGCTCCCTCGGGCCCCCATCCTGGAGCTATGTACGAGGTCGAAGTATCAGGATCTTCTCATAGAAGAGCGAGAAAAACACTGTGTCATATGCACAATCATGGTTCACTTGCCGCTTGCATAGCGACAACTGTCGTTTCAATGACGACAGCATCATCTAGGCCCACCCATAGTTGGTCCCACTCAACACACTCTCAACAAGAATCATATTCCCTCTAGTGATGTGGTGGTCTCTAAACTCTCTAGATCCCCGATCAGTATCCATGTCCCCTTGACTTGGAGAGCTGGTTGACAATGGCGCTCTACAAATTCCATGATGTTCTGCCCTCATGGTAACACTAGCTGAGTATTCCCTACCATCCCAAGTGGTGGGAGACTAGTCAGAAAATATATATCTTGGACCGTCAACTCGATCCAGTGCCCCTGCACTATAAAGACCTCATGGTCTAGATCCCAATAAATGACAATCCAGGCCAACAAGGGCTCTCCAGATCTCATCAAAGGGTTCTCCACAAACTTCATAACCCTAAACCTGGCCAATGCACTGCAGATACCATGATCCTCTTGGATCTCTGACCATAATGTATCCAGGTCTCTCTCTCTCTCCAGTTGATCCGTAATTCTGCCATATCTACACAAAAACATCACATTTGTTATTGTACAGAAAGGGAAGACTGCATTCCATCGCAAAAACCCGGCTCTGACCAAAAAACAACACGAGAAAAATCTCAAAATCTTGGTACATGTCGCACTTTTTGTGACACCACTACCTAGGTCGCGAATGTGCCCCAAAGGTGGCAGAACACGAGAAGAGGAGAAGCGGGGGTCTATTCTGGGCTACCGGGCACCTGGCCCGAACTTTGATCCGGTGAAATGAAAGAGTAGGGTTATGCCTCTTACCTGCAACCGATGGATCTCAATTCCAACAGTCATTCATTAGGGGAATTTTGAGGTCTAAAATGGGCCTCCTAAAAAAAATGTACAATCAAAATTCACTTTATGAGAACCAATCACATTTTTAGGGGATGACATCATCCCTAATGGTTGAGGTAACATTGATTGAGTTAAAAGCACTTACTTGTCACATTCTCAATGGTGGATAAAAACTCATGGTTAACCATGGTAGTGCTCTAAGTACTTTTAAAGTCAAAGTAAAGTACTCAAAATAAATGTCATTTCACACTTTTTGAATAAAAATATATTATTGTCGTTTCATATTTCTTGAAAGAAACAATGCACATCTCTATACATTTATTATATGATATTATATGATATTATATTATTTTTATATATTATATTAATTACATGTTATTTTACAATTTAAATAATATAAATTTTAATTAATAGAATATAATATACTTAAGAATTTATAAATTTATATTTATATTTTATTTTAAGTTATTTAAGTACAAAGGACAAATGCATTAGTTGTTCAATGATAATGAATTTTTCTTGAAAATCTCATTTTTATTTATAGTCACATCAATATAATTTTTTTATTAATTTTATTTTTGTACAACTTTTGAATTGAATTTGTATGGTCGGATGGATTACGTTGCAAAAGTGAATTGCAAATTCATAAATATTATTTTATTGGTTTATTTATTATTTTATTATTTCCTTAGGAAGTCCATTTTAGACCTCAAAATTTCCCCTAATATTTTTAACTACGATTGTCGCAGATTTAGGGCCTTTTCTCCTCTCTACACCATAGCTACATTTGCAAATGAGTGAATTTGGAGAAAATGCCTTATAAAAGAGAAACCCACGATTTTTATTTTGCACGGTGCGGCCAGCGCGCTCGGTTTGATAAGCGAAACTATCTCGTTGGAAAGCTCTCAGGCTCTCAAATGGGTATCTGTTAGTTTTTGTGGTTGATATTTCTACGACACATTTGTCCGAAGTGTCACTTCACCACCCCTCAAGTAATTTATCCACTTGCAACACTTGTACTTGGGGCACCACTTTTCCTCCATACTTGTACATGCTTGTGTCTATTTTCATCATGAGTAACCATCTTGTACTCATGTCTTTATGGTCCCCACCGGACCTTTTCTGTGTGGCAGCATCATCGAGTCACCATTGTTTAGAGCATCCGAGTTGAGTCATCATTGCATTCATGGAGTCTATCCCGAGTCCCTTTGTATCTCACTATAGGCCTCTATCCTTCATTGCTTGGTCCCTCTCTCGTGTTGCACATTATGGCCTTCAGTCATATTGTCACCTATCCCCTTTGATATTGTGTCAGTTTCTGCTAGGTCATCCATGCCCTTTATGCTCTAACAAGGGAATTCATCCGTCCGCTACTCAGTACCCCCCATTTCATCATCATCCCTGGTGTCAGTATGTCAGTCGCTCTGCTATTTTCTCTCATGCCTTAGTTGAGGATCCCTTATTTCCTCACCTATGGCAGACCTCCTTCTGTCGACATCAGATCATTCATTCTAGAAGACAGGTCTAGAGGATGGTGTACCTTGGTTTCAACTTCCACTCTTGTTCGGTACCTTGGATCAGGCAAAGGGACTCCTTATTGCCCTTTAACTTGATTGTTTCTCAACTCCAGCTCCTTACAACATGATCGAGATCCATATACTTGATGGTTCAGTGATGCAGCAGATTGTACCGGTGATTCCCGGGTGTGTGTGAGATGTCTCAACCCTCATGAGGGGGTGGCCCTACAGGTAGCCCCCCACACACTCGGATGACCTCTTCATTACAACCTTCGATGCAGCTCCATACATTTGACGATGTCGACTTCAGCCGCTTGTAGCACCTTTTTGTTTACATGTATCCGTCAGATTTTCAGAGCCCTTTCCTATTTTTAGGGGCATCTGGGTTGCATTTATATCTCATGTATTCATATATCATTGTACAAGTCTTGGCTGTTATCCCAGGCATAATATGTATGTGGGATTCATTATCATGTTATTTATCTGGCTCATGTTTATGCCCGTATGTATTATAGATTACATTCCTTGTTTACTGGACGCATTATTCTTTGTACTTTTTCTCAGCGGGCATAGGTATGCCTCCCCCGCCGCCTATAGCATAGGTACTCACTCATAAAAGAGACTTGCCACACCTTTACGTCTCGCCTCCTCAGGGTCTTGTCATCTAGTGCTTTGATCTACCTTATATTTCTCTCTCTCTGACTTCCCCTTCAGTGTCTAGTGATTGAGTTCTTACAACGTACTTCGGTCATACAATTAGCTCCTAACACTCGCACGCTGGGGGCAATATGTTACACCATTTTTTGGTCATCTAACCTATTACTATTAGATGGACCAAAGTACATCATGTAAGACCAATTTTACCCCAAGTAAAATTTCTTTCACTATGAAAAATAACTTAGTAATCCATATTTATTAAGTTGTTTTTGGTCTAAACAGGAAACCCCATGAGGAAATATTGAATAAATCCATATTTGTTTTATTTTCCTCAAGGAATAATTAATTAAATAACAGTTTAATTAATATTCCTGGTCATATTTAACCCAAAATAGGAAAATTATTTAGATAAATCATTATTTATCTTATTATTTTCTAGGAATAATTATTTAAACCTTATTTAAATAATATTCATTGTTAAATTTGACCAAATCATTTATAAAAAATTAAATAAATCATTATTTATTTGATTATTACTCAACCACATCCTTAAAATAATAAATAAATCATTTATTTATTTATTATTTACAAATAAAGGGATTTAACCAAAGTCAAATTCTTTTTCCCTCCAACAAATATAATTCCATAAAAGTTGGCACTTGATTTGGTTAATAATATTTTAATTATGCACCAATATCTAGACTAACTCAATATTTTGTTATAAACAGAAGGGTTTTTCCATTCACTCACTACCTTTTGTTGCCTAAAGATCACTTTGGATCTATACTTTTGGTCTGACTTTGATCCTCCATCATTGTCATATTTTGCTACCATTTTTCTTGTGAGCTCCCTTTGAGTTTCATTTTTTGTCTGAGTTTTCTACACCATCAAGAAAGAGAGAGAGATTTTAGATCTGAAGTGCTGAGGACTTACAAGAACCCATCCCATTGAGGGGGACTGGTAACATCTTTCTATGTTCCCTTCCGAGTTGTCAAAAATACAAAAAAAAATCTTTAAAAACATTCTTGTCTTGTCTATTGGATGCATGGAGCAACTCTTGCTTTTATTTACATTTTAATGTCTTTTACTGCATAGATCTAGATTTTGCAGCATTTATCTTGGTCAACTAGTTGCAGATCTAAAGAAATTGGCAGCCATATTTGATGTTAGGGTTGTTGGTTATGCACAGCTAAAGTGAGATTTTTTCATACGCTTGCGATTAATATTCATACTAACATAATGGATTCTAATAATTCTCTAGTCACTCCTTCAAAAAAACTTCATAACCAGATTTCCATAGAAGCGATCAACTAAGGTTTTTCCCACAATTTTGGAATCACCTCCAAACTAATATCCTAACCAACCACCATTGAAATATTTGCATAATCATCCCTAATTTTCACCTAATCTCTTCTCCAAGGGTTTTGGGACTTCATGCAGCTTTGGATTAGGAGGAACATTGTTGAATCTGGGAAGAGAATAAGGGACAATGAGTTAATGGTATTTAGTGCATCTACTTAATTAGGATCCAACTCAAATGGCATAGTAGCCTGATCAAGCTCCACTTGTGGTAATCCACTTCATTGATTTAGGAAGGATCGAGAGAAATTCCAAGTGGATTCATCACATTCAATTGATCAAATTGATAACCTCTCATGAAAAGACCCTATTTATAGTCTAACTATGCATGAAAAATCTGCCTATGATACAAACTATCACCAAAATTTACCAATTCCTCTTCCATGTTGAGTTGACTTGCCAGATGGCTGATGTGTTGAAAATGTGAACCAAGATAAAAATATATAAAGAACCAATGATTTAAAAGCAAACAAAACCAAGACCAAACATTTAAAACCATTACACAAGAATCTAAAACTTTGAAAAAAAGCATACATGAAAATTCTAAAGAAAACCAAAACCTTATGAATATACCCTGAAAAAAAATAGTGTCTCAAATCTCACACATATAAAATTCACATTAACTTGAAATTAATAAATGTAAGTACCAAAGTTAGTATGTGTTAAATAATAAAATAAATTAAATATAATAAAAAATCTTATTAATAAAAAAATATTAAATAACATTATGTCTCCATATATAAATAATAATACATTATGAACATAATAATATAACTATAAATTAGTTATTATAAACATCATAATACTCTAATTTAAATAATTATGAAATTATTACTTTTATTTTCATATATACATATATATATATAATAAATTAGTATAAATTAATAAATGCCATTATTATAAAATTGGTAACGATTAAATTATAAAATGCTTATATATAAATATAAAATTAATTCATATATTAAATTTGTATAAATTAATAAATGCCATCATTATAAAATTGACAAACATTAAATTATAAAATGAATTAAATATATTGAAGAAACTCAAGTATTTACTAAGTAAAATTATGTTTTCATCTGCATAATATATTATAAATATAATAATATAAATTGTTAATTAGTTTAAGTCTTTTTAAGTGATGGGAGGGAAAATATCACCTTATTCAAATCTCACTTGATAATATTTATCTTAATAAATTAATTAGTAATAGATTTTTTAAATTATATTTTATATTTTCCAAATCCAGTAGCTAACAACATAAGTATGGGATTGTGTGGGTTCAACTCTTTGAAAGGAAGCATGTCATCCTCTACCCAACCCTCCTCATCCAACATGAATATGCTTAATTATGGTAGAAACATTCCCAAATTAGTTTCTTGAGTGTTAAGACATCTATTTCACTCCGTGATTTATTCTGGTCCTGGGCCCTTGGCCATTGATGCATAGGAGAGAAGGAAAGAGTGTAGTGTATAGTTATTTAGTCTCGTAGTGTTAGATAATGGTTATGAATTTCACTTAACTTATGATTTCTTGGGTCTTAACATCTAATTCCCTCATCACATTCTCATTCTCTTGCTTTAATCTGCAATTATATAACAAAATTACCAATTTAAAATAGCCATAAAATGCCTATTACCAATGTATTTTATGCAATATATCATAATACAAATATTTTAATATAATTTTTTTTACTTATAAAATCTATTAATATAAGGAAATCCAACACCTTTTTCTAACTCCATGTCAAATTTACCTATAAATCTGAAATCAACGTGATTTTACCTATATATTTGTGTGTTTAAAAGTATTTAAATGAATCATTTTTATTGGTAGAGATATAATAGAAAGCAAGTAAATTTATATTACTTAAATTATTTATGTTAAAACAATTTATAAAAATACCAAATAAATACTAAACATTAATTATAAATAAATAGAAATATTCACATTACTCTTGGTTAAGATTTTTAATTTTGTATTTATAACTAAAAATTAGATAATATGTTGTTTATTATATAGTATTGTATTTTTCTCAATATAATTATAATTAACATAATTTGTATTTAAATTTAATTATATAATAAAATTAAATGGTACATTGAGTATATTAATATAGACATTAACAATAAAATTAAAATTTAATTTTCGCAAATTGCAACTAACTTATTATTAATATTTTATTTAATTCAATGTATTATTAATATAAATAAAAAATATATTTCTTTAAAATTAAAACTTAATTTTCTAACATTCTTAATTTAATATATTATTAATGTAAATTGGAAATATATTTATGTAAACCTTACATTAAGATGCATATAAAACTCAAATTTAGATGATATTGTATTTAGTCTATATTTAAAATGCTCGATATGTATATGGGGCTGACTCTTTGCTGGTGTATATGGGGCTTAATATGTTGTAACGGATTGCATCATCTATGCTCTATAATTTGCGCTATTTGTACAGTGTTGCTATGCACTGTATCATCATGTATTTCATGTACTGTTTTGCATATCTTTATATAAAGCAGCGTTTTTTTCCTTCTGAAAAAAAAAAAAAAAAAAAAAAAAATGCTCGATATGTTATCTAACTTTAATGCATGGTTACACTTACACATGAAGTGTGGATGAATCTTCCACTTTTATCTATGTCTTAATAATTTTATTTATTTATAATTATAATATTATAGGTGTTTTTAGAATAATTATATAAATACAATTGTTTTTTAAGAATATAATTATTATAGGTTTTTTAAGAATAATTATTAAACTAAAAATATTTTTAAGAAGTAATAATAAATTTATATTGTATAACGAGTTTGTATTAACAAATAATAATAAAATAATTTGGGTCATAAAAAAAATATTTTAATTTTACATTAATTTTATATTAAGAAATAAAATAATTGAAGTAAAAAAAGTTAATTTAGATATGTAATTTTCTCACTACTTAATATGGGGTTGACAAAAAATAATATTATTAATATTACATTATGTGTAATTCATGTTGAATTTATATATAATATTTAAAATAAAAATATACTAGCAATTGCACCATATGTTGCAAAGGAAATGTTGTAAAACAATAACATAGAAAAGAGTAGTATAGAGGAAATGCTCTCACATGAATCGTGTGGGGTGACTAACTGAGATAATGAAAAGAAAAATTAAAAGGATAAATATAAACATAGAATTTTATATATAAAATAAAGAAATTAAAGAAATATGGCCTACTTAATCCTTTATAAAAAATGCTCTCACATGAATTATGAAAGTAGGAAAGAGTAGTGTAGAGGAAATGCACTCACTTGAATCATGTGGGATGACTAACAGTGGACTAACATCAGATAATGAAAAGAAAAAATAAAAGGATAAATATAAACATAGAATTTTATATATAAAATAAATAAATTGAAGAAATATTGCCTATTTACTCCTTTATGAAAAATGCTCTCACATGAATTATGCAAGTAGGAAAGAGTAGTGTAGAGGAAATGCTCTCACATGAATCATGTGGGATGACTAACATCAGATAATGAAAAGAAAAAATAAAAGGATCAATATAAACACAGAATTTTATATATAAAATAAAGAAATTGAAGAAATATTGCCTACTTACTCCTTTATGAAACTTTTTTCTAAAAAGGTTTTGTTTTGGCTTTACAGCTTAAATATTTCGTCACAAAAATAAAACAACTAATAAAATATTGTATTATTGAATGCCATCACCAAATATTAAGAAATATGATTAACCAATATATATATATATATATATATATATATAATATTGCCTACTTACTCCTTTATGATATTGTTAACAATATGAATTATCCTTAATTTTTGGTGAAGTTGTTGATAGTATAAATTATTATTAATTAGTTATTTTTTATTTTATTGTTCTATCTCTACTTTATGTCAATAATTAAAGAAAAAATATATTATTAATAACAACTAAGGAATAGTTAAATTATTAACATTATTTTCACTTTTATCTTTATATTTAAATAAGAATTATTAATATTATATTATTTTCACTTGTATTCTTATAATAATTTAATAATAACATTTGCATTGGTTATTCAAATTAATTTCCACATTTACATTAAAAATTAGATTTAAACAAGTTGAATTGGTAGTAGTTGAACTATAGTATACGCCCACAGCGGAGTAGTCCTTTAAATTAGAATGTTTAAATATACTTCAGCACAGTAAAATCTTTAGAATGTAAAATACTTTATATATATCTAGTTATGCCGAATATTGATCGAATATTAAATTCCATTAAATTCCACTACGGCCAAAGCTTGCTACTATGATTACGAAATTGATAAATTGGTACGGTTGTTCATGGTATGCTGTCAGTTCAAAGACTGAATAATATGAGTGATGGAATAGAGCTTTATAAGATTAGGATAGTTACAGATTTGCATAGATTTCTTTATGAAAATGGTGTAACCAGCTTGGCATTGCAAATTTATTGGAGTCATTTAAGGATGGATCTCAAACAAAACAAAATTATCATGGAGCATGTTGCTATGTATATAGGAGCAACAAGGCTAAGATAACATCTTAATAACGGTTCAGAACCCAAATGATGGTATTTATTACACCAACATAGTCCTAAAGAATAGAACTTTTCAATAACACAAAGTCATGACTTCAATTGAAGCATATGGTTTTGCCTACACACACTTGAGTTAACTAGTATCATCAAGCAGCCATATTGAGAAATAACATAAAATGTATCCAATGAGCATGTGATGCGATTTCTATCTTTTTTGGAAATTTAGTTGTCTGATGGCTAGAGCAAAGCACAGAGAAAAGGCAACGGGGATACACACAAGCACTAGTGCTAAACTTCCCAAAAAGTTGTGTCTCATCCCAAAATATGATTTTATGAATGTGGATACCTTCACATTCCCATCTTCTGTCATCATCTCAGTTTCTACCTCACCCAACTGTGAAGCAATCAGACCATAGAGTGTCCAAGAAATAGGAGTTCCCCAATAGTACCATCTCCACCATATAGACATTTTATGTGTTCAAAACACAACCAGGAAATTGACTGTATTAAGATCACTCAATCTAAGGGGATTGTCAACTACACTCAACATTGCAATTCAAATAAATGCTACACGGAAAATTTGATAAAGAATAATAATTGAGAAAAAGGCCTTACGGGTCGAGGAATAATGAAGCCACAAAAGAGATTACATAAAGAATAAAAATATGATGAAATGATTGCACCAATATGGTAATTTGGAGTCACATCTACTGTCACCATTCCAAAATAGGTAAAGTATAGAAAAGTGAAAAACATGATGAAGAAGAACCAGAAGAACTTGACAGTTTTCCACTCGAAAGAAATCATAGAATAGACCAAGATAGCATAGATTACACACTGCATAAGTGTTACACAGCAATTTTTCACCGTCCCTGCAATTCCCCATCCTGCACAATTGGAGGGCTCATTCCGTGACCTGTGAGCAGTGACATAACTTGAAAACACTTTCATGGCATTCCCCTAAACATGTACTTTCATTGCCCTGAAGACAACTCCTTGTGAAAAACCCTAAAAACACCCCTTTTTGCATTGGCGCGGGAAACCAGTTCAGTACCCGCGCCAATGGGGGAAATCCTTCAAAGAGGGTGCGCCAATTGGCACTCTGTCTCAGAGTTGCACTCGCGCCAGCCATTTTAAGGAGTGTTTTTTAAAAATAAATGGCGGAAGTTTCGTCCTAACCAATCCATAAACTGGTATCTAATTTGAGTTGGGAGGTTTGGCTCCGGATCTCCATGTAGAGGAAGTGGTTTTCCACCTCTCATGGAAGCTTCCTTGAGGATAGGGCCAATCCCATGATTATAGGGATCCCAACTCCCCTTACTCCATCTATAAAAGATTGCTCATCTCCTTTGCAAGCTAGTTCCCAAGAGCCATCAGAGCCTAATGCTGCAAGAGCCTTGATTCATTCCCTTAAGGCCAAATCCAAGCAAGGAGATTATTGTTGAGACATCTGAAGAGAGAGGCTTGTCCCATCCCCGACAGGATTTTTCAAGACGTGTTCGGCTGGCGACCCTCCGAAGGAGAATTTAGCGTCAGAGCCAGGTTGTATCCTCCTTTGATTGATTAATGATAAACGACTATTGGTTATGGTTCCACTCCTATTGTTTATTATGATGATGAGTTATGTCTTCTTTGACTAACATATAGTTGCATATACTGTATTTTACGCTTGCGTTTTTTTTGTTTCTTGCGTGTGCAAGTGTCCGATCACGGATATCGTGAGGATCGTGATCTGCCGAAGCAAAGGAATGGGAGTGCTACTTTCTCTACAAGCAACAGTGTTGGATTCCAGGTAAGCCTTCATCGCTAGTTGGTTTATTTGCAATTAGGAACCTGCACTATAGCGTGTGACGATTGTTGCTAGACCCGGTCTGGGCTAGTAGGAATCGCCTCTGTCCGTAGAGGGAATTTACCTCTACAACAATTTGGCGACTCCACTAGGGATCGTCTAGCTTGTTGTTGTTCTGCTTTGTAAGCTACAGACGGAGCCTGAAGTTAGCCAGATAGCCTTCGAAACGCTATTTCTCTGCATTAGCAAAGTAGATCAAAGCTGCTTCAGTCAATCTCCGGTTTAGTTTATGAACTGAACACTTGGAGTATTGTCTTGTCTTTTCGGTTGTTTCTCGATTCTGCTTGCTTGATCGGCTCTTTTGGCTGGCTCTTTTTGTGATTTTGGCTTTTGGTCAGCTTGATCATCACTGGTCTGCTTGTTGGAGTGCCTTTTTTTATTTTTCCATAGAAAACTCAGCTGGTGCGCTTTTCAGGGTGACAGTCGCGCCCACTGGCGCATGTTGTCAGTGTATTACCCGCGCCAATTCCATTCTGGCGCTGGTTTCAGCCTCACAGTCGCGCCAATCCTGTGAGGTACTAGGGTTTGCTCTATTCTGAGCTTATTAAGCTTGATCAATGTGTTTGGTCTTGTTTTTTCGACTGCTTGAGTGTTCTGGAGCCTTGTTTGACTGGCTGTGACCTTTTTCCTTTGGTTGTTTGCCCGTTTCCATCGATTTCACATTCTAGCCCTAGGGCATCTAGGTGCTCTTGTGTGTCGAGCCTCCCTTGGGAGTTTTTGGTTTCTATTTGTTCAGTCAACCTTTTGATTTCTCCTCTGCATTCGTTTGGCGGTTGTTTATCATTTTATTGCGTTATTTGAGTGTTTTTTCTCTTCTTCATTCGAATTTCGCTTTGTCTCGTTTTGGGCCTAAATTACATGGTCCATTTGAGTCTTTGGGATTCTCTTGGTTTTGAGGGATTGTTTTGTCAATTTGGAGATCTGATTGTGTGTTTGCATTGAGTGAAATTTGTGTGTTTTGCTCTTTCCTCATCACTTCTCAAATTGCTCTTTTCATTAGTTTTCATTTTGTTTAGTGCACTTTGCTATTAAACATTGAAAATATAAAAAAATCTCTTTTGCTTTCGACTAGTTAGTGCAAATTAAAATCTTTTCGGTGTTATTAGTGATTAGTGACTTTGAGAGAAATTTTTTTGATTTACATTAGCTGCATTAGAGACTTTGTGGGTTGTTATCTGATCATTTTATTATTGTGTGAAAAGCTCTTAACTCTCTTGTAATTAGGTTTCATTGAATGAAATGATATATTGTGGCATATAGTGTGCATTTAGGAGATTTCGAAACATAACACTCGCTAGGGCCTGAAAACTGAAACGTAATTGAAGATAAACATTAAAATTTACTCAATTTACACTAAGGCAGCATTGAAACATTAACACAACATTTAGTGGTCTAGGCTAGAGACGTGTTCCGGCGTCTTTAAACCTAGTAGTTGTTGTTCGCCTCTTGGCTTTAGACAGCACTAGGACGGACTTGTGCTCCCTGTACCGTCGAGTATATAAAGGGAGACCCCACTAGGTTTCTATCCTTTATCCATAGGAAGCCGAGTCTGCCGCCCTATACCCGTGATACACTGGACACATCATTCGGGGAGATTTCCTGCACGTACGTTAAGTCCTTGGTTGATTTCTCTTTCATTTTGAAACCAAGGTGTATATTGCAGTCCACGGTTATTTGGTACACCCTTAGCCTAGTATTCCTAAGTAGTCATTTGATCTTTTCTAACTCTTTAAATTTAAAAGGATCACCAAGCGCTTGTCCTTTCACGCTTGCTTCAAAACTGACAAAGATAGAGTCACCTTTTATCCGTTTCTCGACTCTTAAAACATGAAACGGTGAAGTTTCTAAGTTTCAATGTGGTAAAATAAATCACCCGCGATCACACGCCCTATTAGATTTTGCTTGTTGGCCGTTTGATTATGTGTCTTGACTCTTTTTCAGCCCGTGTGTGTTGTGCTTGATCTTTCGTCATTGTTGTCACAGTGGCAGAACCTTCCATTTCATCTACTGGTAGTCCATATACTGACGTTTCATCAGAGATTTCTCAGTCCTCTGCTAAACCCCAGCAGCCCATCATTTCCGAGTTTCCCGACGGGGGACCGGTTCTGTTTGAGCAGCCCTTTGGAGGACCAGTTGAGTTCAATTGGCCCTTTTCCGACCCTTGGTTTGGATTGGGAGTAGGGGAAGATTTCCCTCCTCTTACATCTGGTTCGCCTTTTTTTGCTGTTGTTATTCCTCCTAGTCCTCGCCGTCTGTTACGAGATCTAGCAGCAGGTTCGAATATGAGTGATTCTCCTAGCGATGAAATCCCCGCGTCTGGTGAAGATTACCAGTTTTTCCCTCGATAGTTATTTCCAGAAGACAACCCTGAACCATTTTTTATGTCATCACCCAGTCCCTCATTACCAGCAGGGTATATATCCTTGGGTCAGATTATTTCCGCCGCTGCCTCCATGGGGGTGTCAGCTCCTTCTACGAGGCTGGTCGTTCCTTCTTTGGGGATGTCTCTTAAGACACCCATTACGTCATCCCCTCAGGTCACTTCTGTACCCTCCATGCCCACTGTTTGTGTGGCCGCATCTGCACCCGCTGTTACTACCCAGTCCGTAAGGACCACATCGCTTCCCAAAGACGTCTATATAGCATCCGCTATGCCGGAGAACATTTCTCCAGAGGAGTATCGATTGTCCCTGCAACAATCGAACCCCGAGGTCGGACAGTCCTCTCAAGATCCCAACCGCTCGTATTTTTCGCATTATACACAGGATGGTACACCCGTGTACGTCTTTCCATATCAATATGATGAGCATGGGAACCCTTTACGTTTACCTGCTCCTGAGGCTCAACTTCATGCTCAGGGTTTACCGTATAACCAGGCTGGACAACCTTATAACCCGCAAGGACAACCTTTTCAAGGCCAACCTTCGGGCCAGCCTGGCTATCCTTAGGACCCGCAGGGACAGCCCGTACAGGGCTACCCTCTGGGCCAGCAAGGGCCATTATACGGTCCGCAAGGACAGTATTACAACCCTTCCGGTCAACTCGTGCAGCCTCTCCCTGGAGTCCCACCTGGGCAACCTCAAGGACTCACAGGACAATCGGGGTACCAACCAGGGCCGGTATATGGTCCTGGAGGGCAAGTCCAACCTTCTCAAGCTATGCAACCGCAGTATCCTCTTGGTCCCAACGTCGCACATCAGCCAGGACCATCTTATGGTCCTGTTGCGGGTCAAACCAGTTATCAGCAACCACTTGGCTCCATTCCGCTACGAGGCCAACCGGCCAATCCGGCACAACCTGGTGTCCCTCCACCAAGCCAACCGGCCCATCGGGCACAACCTGGTGCTCCTCAATAGCCAGGACAACCTGCACAACCGGCACAACCTGTTTATCCGGTTCAACCTATTCAACCAGGGCAGCCCGCTCAGCTAGGTCAGCCTATTCAACGAGGCCAGCCTGCACATCCTGTCAACCCTTCCCAACAACCGACTTATTCAATGCCGCAGCCAAATCAACCACTGCACCCTAATTATCAGGCTCAGCAAGGTCCCACCTATCAGCAGCCCACTCAACCTCAAGGCGGTTACTATTCTCATGATCAATACCGACCGAATTATAGCCAGCCCCAAGGTTCTAACTATTACTCTCAACAACCCGGCTATACCTATACTCAGCAGCCAAATCCGCAGACTGCTCAAACAGGGCCGACTTACAATCAGGGTCCATACTCTGGTTATCAAGCCCCGTACACTGGTTACCAGCAACCGAATCAGGCTGGTTATACACCCTATACCCCCTACGGTCAGAATCCTGCTGGACAGAACCCCTGGGGGCAAGGATATTCTCAACCAGCGTGGAGTACAGGTACTGGTCCTTATCGAGGGCCAGGCATGCCGTCCAATCCGCCATTGCCGTTCTTGGCTACCTTGGAATTACCGGATGTTTCGAAATTAACTAATTATCCAATTCTGCACAATCCTTATTGGCCTCCCGTTCCTACCAAGGTACCCGGTGATTGCCCCAAGTTTGAGGGTAAAGCTGGGGAGGACCCCCAAGCTCATGTGATGACTACCATCTTTGGTGTTCGTCCAACTCTTGGGTGGATGATTCAATTCGTCTACGCCTCTTCCAGCGCACTTTTACTGGTGCTGCCACTAAGTGGTATATTGAATTATCCCGTGGCATCTTTCAAGATTTCAATACGTTAGCCATGGCTTTTTTGACTCACTTTCAGTTACCGGTTCGCTACGAAGCCGGGACGCACCTCCTGACTTCTTTGAAGCAGGACAAGGCCACCCACATTTCTGATCACATTCATGAGTGGCGACGTCATCGTAGACTAATCAAGTTCCATATATCTGATCAGATACTAACTCATTGGTTCACCACCTCCTTCGTTAACAAAATCGCCCAATATATTGCTATGGGAGCGTGTGTGACTGAAGAACAAGCCATAGCGCGTGCCCAATATCTGGATCTGGTATACTCTCATTCCGGCACGCTTTATGATATTTTGCCTAATGCTCCACGGTCTAGAACCTCTAAAGCTCCACCTACCCCGGCGGTGGATGGTGTTATTGGTTCCGTGTCTCAGAATTCGAAAAAATATTCGAATGGGAAGCAGAAGTCCAACTCATCCAATAATTCTTCTCCTCCCGCCCCTCCCGATTCTGGCAAAACTGCGGATTTTAACGTCGTTCAGGCCAATCCTACGGAAAAAGCCTCCAAAGGAAAAAAGAAGGGCAAAGGTAAATCCAAATCCGACGCTCCAAAGCCAGAATCTTCCAAAACTTGTACCAAGGACGGTTCCCAATGCAAACCGAAGTACCCCTGCCTCATTTGTGAAGGAGATCATTATACAAAAGATTTTCCACGACGATCTGAAATTATTCAACTTCTCAAAGGCTCCAAAGGGACTCTGGTCGTTCTTAAAGAACCGTTCCCGTCTCAGCAGACCCAGATGGTTGAACAGCCTTCACCATCTGCACCATTTGGGTCCCAGGTCTTTATGATGAATGGTGTTGCACCTATCTCTATTGCTACGCCTTCGAAGGATTACAACGAATCGCGTTAGGCAGTTAGGAAGGCAGTTGTGGACGGTCCACCTCCCCCACCTGTCTCCGGTCTGTTGGAGATTGAGAAGCCTACTGCTGAACCTGTTGTGAGGCCACCTCCTAAAGGTGTTCTACGAAGATCTTCCTATAACCCAAATGCCCGTGCCGCTCAGCACTACAGTATTGTTGAGGATCTGGCACAAGCGCCTTCTGCCATGTCTGCATTGGAAGTTCTTCAAAGTTTCCCGTCACAACGGAAAGCTTTGTTGTCTGCAATCGGTGGGATCGATCCCACTGATTCTAATCTTCTCACCTTCGACTTAGAGAACTTTACCCCCCGACTTCCACATCAGATCACTCTCATTATTCAATTCGGGATCAACGGTCTTAACATACATAGGGCTGTTGTAGATGAAGGTGCTTCTACTTGTGTCATGTCGTCTTCTTGCTGGAAGGCCATTGGCTCTCCGGCCCTTTCATCATCTCCTAATGCCCTAGAGGCATTCAATGGTCAGGAATCAAAACCCTTGGGTGTTCTTGAGAGTTTAGCGATTACCTTACAGGGGAAGACAGTCAACGTAGAAGTAGAAGTAGTTGACACTAAGCTTAACTACAATATACTTCTCGGCCGCAGTTGGACGCATGCCATGTTATGCGTGCTGTCCACCCTCTTTCGAATTCTTAAGTTCCCTCACGAGGGAAAAATTGTTACGGTGGATCAGTTGTCTTTCTTCACCTCCACCTCTGAGAACAAAGTTCCTTACATGGATCAAATTCCAAATCCCCCTGACAGTGTAGGACCCGGTCTCTTCAAGGACCCTGTCCTCATGCGTATTTTTCCTGCACCACCACCGCACACCGCTCAAGTTAATATGATCTCTAGGTCTGACGCCCCATGGCTCATCCCTTCGCCTGAGCAGGTGACTGAGTTTGGAGAATCGATGCCCTTAACTCCGGTAGATATTAACTACTGTGAAATCGTCGCCGCATCTAATCCTCCCCCTTCTCAGCATGCTCCTTCGAGCATGGCTTTAGACATCTATTCTCAATCCCCCTAGCTCGATGAGGCCGACTTGCCTGATCCTCTTAAAGAGATTTTCCCTTCTGATGAAGCCATTGTTGAAATAATGTCTCTTGAGGAGCTACCTTGGAGCGATGGACATCATCGTTCCTCATTCATGCCTAGCTTGGGGGCAATGTCAGATTGTCTAGAGCGTTTTTCATCTCAGGTTCCCACTCCACCTCTCCAGACGCCCATATTGACACATGAGGTGCTTTCAAAAGGAAACTTGAGAAACATTACTCAAACCATTCCAATCGACATCTCCGTTAAACCGGGGATAGTTGAGAACATACACGTGGGAATGACTTGTTCTCCTAATGAGATACAAGTTTATCTGATCTTTTTCGAGAATTCAGAGACGTGTTCCCCTGGTCCTATGAGGAAATGCCCGGGATTGATCCCAACATAGTAGTGCACGAGATTCCTACCTATCTTGGTGCGAAACCCATGTGCCAATGCCTACGCCCGGTGCACCCTCGCAAAGCCGCTACCATTAAAGCAGAAGTTGAAAAACTTCTGAACGCGGGCTTCATTTACCCAATTCCCCTCACAAAATGGGTCTCCAACATTGTCCCTGTAGATAAGAAACAGGGTAATATAAGAGTTTGTGTTGATTACTGAGATATTAATCGAGCATGTCCAAAGGACAACTACCCCACTCCTTTCATAGATCAAATCATTGACGAATGTGCCGGGAGTGAGATTTATTCCCTGATGGACAGATTTTCCGGGTATAATCAAATAAATATTCTACCTACTAATCAACACAAGACTGCATTCATCTGTCCATGGGGTACTTTTTCCTATAAAAAGCTCTCGTTCGGCTTGAAGAACGCTGGAGCCACTTTCCAGCGTGATTTGTCTTACGCATTCCATGACATACGCCATATCGTTCATCCTTATCTAGACGATCTGCCAGCTCATTCAGCTCGACGAGAGGACCATCCTGAACACCTCCGCGAGATTTTTCTTCACTGTAGAAACTATAATATCCATCTTAACCCTCATAAATGCGTCTTTTGCGTGGATTCTGGCCGTCTATTGGGGTTAATAGTCTCCAAGGACGGGATTCGCCTTGACCCTCTAAAGGTCGAGGCCATTGTCAATCTCCCATCACCCTCTTCGTTATATCAATTGCAGAGTCTGCAGGGAAAAGTTAATTTCCTCCGACGCTTTATACCGAACTATGCGGAAGTAGCCAAAGGATTCACGTGTCTTTTAAAGCAGAACGTTCCCTTTCATTGGGATGACATTGCTCAACAATCCTTTGAGAAGCTCAAGACGTTACTTGTTAATGCTCCATTGCTTCGTCCTCCGAACTATCACCGTGATTTCACTTTATACTTGGCTGCCGTGTTTAGCACCATAGCTATGGTTCTGGTGTAGGATGACGATGATGGAAATGAACACGTTGTTTATTATCTATCACAGAACCTTCTCGACACAGAAACATGTTACGCTCAAGTCGAGAAGCTGGCATTAGCCGCAGTACACGTTGTGCAACGCTTTCGCCACTACATCCTGTTGTGTACAATAACCGTGGTTTCGGATTGCAACCCCATGACATATATTCTCTCTCGACAATTACTGGGGGGGAAATACTCCAAGTGGATTGTTATCCTTCAGGAGTTCGACCTAGATTTTACTACTGCTAAGTCAACCAAATCACTGGTTTTTGCGGATCTCATTTGCTCCCTCCCGACAGACTCCACACCTTCTCACTCTGAAGATCATATCCCAGACGAACCCTCTTCCTTATCAGCACTCGCGACCCATGGTACGGCGACATTATTGTGTATCTTCAGACTTCAACGTTCCGGTCTGAGTTGAACAAGGATGCCCAACGTCGGATTCGGCATCAGTCCCAACCCTACCACATTGTAGGAGATACTTTATACCGCGTTGGAGTAGATTCGGTGCTCCGCCAGTGCTTAACGCTGGAAGAGGCTGAAAGAGTCTTGAATGACTATCACAGTGGCACTTGTGGCGGTCACATGTCCGGATATGCCACCACCCAGAAGATTCTGCGTGCGGGCTACTTCTGTCCATCAATATTCAAAGACTGCATTGTTGCAGTCTGAAAATTTCATGCGTGTCAGGTTTTTCAACGCAAGATGCGCGCACCGCCTCTCCCTCTACAACATGTCATTACCGTCGGCCCTTTCGCAAAATGGGGCATAGATTTCATGACGTGTAACCCTCATTCGGCCGAGGGTCATGCATATATAATCGTCGTTATTGACTACTTTACTAAGTGGGCCGAAGCGATGCCTACACTAGCTGTCGATGGTAAGACAGCTGCCCAGTTCATCTTCAACCACATTATTGCATGTTTCGGGGTCCCTCAGGCCATTGTTACTGATCATGGTACAAACTTTCGAGATTACATGATGGCCGATCTGACATCAAGATTAGGCTTGCGACACGATAGCTCAACACCATATTACCAGCAGGCAAATGGCCAGGTTGAGGCTGTGAACAAGGTTTTGGTCACAATGCTTCAACGAACAGTTGGAATTCATAATTCCAATTGGCATCTCCAATTTTTCTCAGCTCTATGGGCCTACCGGACGTCAGCAAAGAGTATGACTGGATTCACACCATTCCAATTGGTGTACGGTATGGAAGCAACTCTTCCGGTTGAGTGCGAAATTCCTTCCTTAAAGCTAGCTGTGGAACTTTTTCCTGACACTTCTCCTGAAGAAGAACGTCTCCTGTATTTAGAACAGTTGTATGAAACCCGCCGCTTGGCTGCCTTAGTCATTGAGGCACAGAAGAAGCGGGTCAAAGCACACTTTGATCAATCAGTCTCTCCACGTTCCTTTGTCGAAGGGGACCTTGTCCTCCTATACGACCAAGCACATGACAAACTCGGGGCCAGTAAGTTCCAACCCATGTGGCATGGGCCCTACATCGTAAAACGAGTATTGAAGAATGGGGCTTATGAGCTCATTGATTATGAATGATTTCTGTTGGCGCAGCCTAGGAATGGGATGTACCTTAAGAAATACTACGCTTGAAGTTATTTTTGGTGTGTGTGTGTACATAGGTGTGTATATTCATTTGTGTGCACGTGTGGTGTGGTGTGCAATGTAATCATCTTTCTGCTGATCGAGCCTTCCTGATTGTGCAGATATCCATTACTTTGTTTGTGGGTTTCGCGGATGGTGCCTCCCGCAGTACCAAGAATCTGTCTTCGGCAGCCTAGGTAATCTATGATCCTGCTTATGAATTGGTTAACCTGCAAGGTGTGTGTCTGGGTCCTACTACAAATAATATCGCGGAATATAGTGCCGTATTGGAATTATTAACCGAGGCTGTAAACCTCGGCATTCGTGAATTACTTGTGTATCTAGACTCACAACTTGTAGTATTACAACTTAACGGGCATTATTCAGTAAGAAATCCATCCATTTTACGTCTATATTTGCGTATTCGTCTGCTGGAGAGAAATTTTGACTATATTACATATCAACACATACCCAGACATATGAATACATTAACAGATGCAGTAGCTAATTTGGTTTTAGATAGACATTTGCGCAATTTATAAACAAAAAATCATCACATGTAAAAAGATCCATCCAGAAAGAGGTATGTATATATATATGTGTCGAAATGTTTACATAGTGTGCATCACATAAAATCAAAAAATATACATGTTCGTCTTAATACATCCGGAGACGACATGTCTCTCAAAAAAAAAAAAATATATATATATATATATATATATGCATGAAAGAATCCCTAGGTGTCTAATCCGCATGGTGCTCATGGTAACATGCTACCGCGCGCACTAAGTGTCTCAAAAGTCGGTGGAGGTGACTAGGCACTCCCACCGTATGTCTCTGATACGCCATCGGGACATCTGCCAGCCGGGCGTAGTCTGGAATCCCCTGGGAAATCCCCTCAAGGTTCTGGATCAACTCTCCTCCCTTGGAACCCTCCGCCTGAGGGTCAGCTGCGGGCTGAGTTCTCCGTGCAATGGGAGACATACCGATAGGTCTCTCTGGGCCGACATCTGCATACATATAAAACTGGTGTTAGAATGGACATGTATTACCAAAAAAAATTCATAAAACATAAAAATCAAAAAGAGAGGTCATACCCAACTCCTCGTCCCAGTCATCCCCCTCCGGAAGTGGGAGATCTGGGTCTCCGGTGAAATCAATCCCGGCATAGGGCCAATCCTCGACCATGATCAACTGACGCCGTAACCATCCAAAAAACTCCGGCCTCCAAGACATCTGTTGGCCTCCTCCTGACCTGGGCATAAGTGCTGCCCAGCGAGCCATCCTTGGCTCTCTTGGTATCGGCTCAGCAACTATGGCCTCTTGGCCCTAAAAGATAGGTAGTCGTTCCAGGATGAACGATACCAAAATGGAACCGTAGCCAAACTGCTTCAGTTTGACTTGCTTGCACCTTGTAAGTTTCCTTTTGATATTTGTTGTCACTGCAGTAGCCCAATCAAACAATGTAGGGCTCATACACTCGGAGGCTAGTATGATTTGGGCCTTGGTCGCCTCATGCGGCGCTTACGATCCTGCAGCCCGCGTAATGGTGTGTAGCACTACCCTGAGTGCTAGATCGCGGACATTGTGGATATCCACCTTCCCGCTTCCCGATTCAGTTCGTGCCCCTGGGGACACTCTCACCATTACTTGCTCCATATTCTCTCCAGATGGTCTGCTGCCTGTCAGTATGGGCACCGGACCTCTACGCGACAGTCCAGTTATGAAATATACGTCGAAAACCTCAAGTTCCAACACTTGGTCCCGAAGTTTAAAAACTTCCTGATTTTCGTCCCATATGCTGACCAAGTACTGTAGCAACTCTGGCTGAGATTGTAAGCAGGGTGTGAGGAAGAATTTCAGAAATCCACAGTTCTTAAGTGCAGTCATGCAGGCTTCATTCTCGATAGCCATTTCATCTTCCTCTCCATGTTCCCTCTCCTTCCATTCGATAACCATTTTTTCCTTTATATCTGCATCAATACAATAAAAAATACATTGTTAGATCTCTGGAACATTTGAAAATCCACATAGATAGCTCACATTTTCAAAATTTTGCGCGGAAATTTGCGTTGCACCATTGGCGCGACCTCTTTGTGAAGAAATGTCCATTGGCGCGGGTCCGTGCCCGATACCCACGCCATTGGAGCGAGCCCTAAAATTTCAAAATGGTTCGCCCAGAAGTCTAATACATAATAAAAACATATAAAAAATGGATTGGAATGGAGCTTAAGGAAACGCCTTTTACCTGGAACAAACGCGGAACTGAATAACATCCCGGATCAGTCGTAGTTGCCGTCAAAAGTTTGCACACAAATGGACCACTATTGCTCTCCAATGAGGTAAATAGTAAAAGTAATTTTGTTTTTTACCATTTGAGACTTATTTATAACTTTTTGAAATCTAATTAGGTTTTAAAAGTCATTTTTTATTAATATTTTAATATATTTTGTCAAAAATGGATTTTACGCTTGCCTTTATGTGCAGCAACAGGTTTTTACGCAACTTAAACAGTGACACGAGTTGTATTTTATACTTTTTCGGACTCGGTAAATACATGAAAAAGTCATTTCGGAGTCATCTTTCAGCGCTTTTCTGACTCTCTAAACATGAAAAGATTGCCGAGGCCCTTGTCATTTCGATCTCGTTAAAGTGGCCACGAAATGACATCTACCCAGTATACGTTTACCCCTTTTCCGGGCTGGGATAGATTATTTACGAAAAAGGAATACCCTAGCCTATTGCGACTAGGAGGTTTTCTCAGACATAGTTTTCTACTTTTTCGGATCTGAGGAACTATTTACGAAAAGGGACCGTTGGAGTTTACTTTTCCGCTGTCTTTTCAAACTCTCTAAATATGAAAAGACGCCGAGTTCTTCCTCTGTCGGAATCGTTAAACCATGATGACATTGGATTTAGTCGTAATGACATTATTCGAGTCGCTCCTTCCTAGGGCTCGTTAAATGTACTAGGATGGATTCATCCGAAGGATGAACTTATATTACAAGCATATGCTATCCCCTTCAAGCTTGTTATCAAAATAATTGGGGTACTCGCCAGAAATGGTGGGGGAAAATGGAACCAGAATCATTGTCGTGTCAGCAGTATGTCGCTCTTGAACATGGCACTTGTCTACATTCATGTCGGGTTGGGGATATCTCATCTCGTTTGTTCACTTGCCTCCGTGGGTTTGGGTAATCCTTTTTGACCTCTCATTTTCTCTTTGCCTCGTCGCCATGACCTCTGATCCGTTGATGTCAAATACTGCCAAACTCACTGTCGTGCCACCATATGTTCAAGAGAAGTTGACCTCTGCAAGTATCAACCTTCCTCTGATTCTCATCTGATCCTGATTCACAAAGACATTATGTTCCTCTGTCTCGCGTCGATGATGTGGGAAACACTATGGCCCACCTTCGATCAAGGTCACTTCCTATCGACTTCAGCTCATTATCCAGGAAGCTGATCTAGAGACTCCCTTCTGGCACCTTGGAGCCTGCATGCCTCAATGGCAGGTTCTTCGCATTCAACGTGAGGTTTTCATCATTGGCCTCTGATCGAGTGATTCTGCGGGTGTTTGACGTCAGCTCATTGTTCACATGTCGTAGATTGTACTTGTAGTACCTTGAGGACCATTGGCATTAATGGTGGTACCTCTCGTGGCTGTTAACAGCTTTCATCATTAGCTGGTAATCAGATGATGTTCTTGCATGTTCAACTTCAGCTCACTTATTTGCATGCTTGAACTTGTACTTTGTTCAGGTCGAGATGGAGCGCAAGACCCTAGATTCTGCTTGTTATAATCTAGGCTGCGATTTTGTGGATTATTATGATTAGTTACATGACTCACTGATTGGATGGCTGCGACCATACCTGAGTCTATTTACCGATCCTCATTGGATGGCTGCGTCCATGCCTTGGATCTGGATTATTACATACTCTATTATGGATGGTTGCGCCCATACCACGTATATATCATGTATTTGAGACATCAGTTGTACTTATCTACACAGGTTTTCTGACGGCGGTGTTTTTAGTTGGACACGTTCTCGTAAAGCATTTCACCCCTCTCTCTCCTTCGGGCCTCATGCTTTAGGGGGCATCTGTTACACAGAAATTTTTCACCGTCCCTGCAATTTCCCATCCCGCAAAATTGGAGGGCTCATTCCGTGACCTGTGAGCAGTGACATAACTTGAAAACACTTTCATGGAATTCCCCTAAACATGTACTTTCATTGCCCTGAAGACAACTCCTTGTGAAAAGCCCTAAAAACACCCCTTTTTGCATTGGTGCAGGAAGCCAATTCAGTACCTGCACCAATGGGGGAAATCCTTCAAAGAGGGCGTGGCAATTGGCGCTCTATCTCAGATTTGCACTCGCGCCAGCCATTTTAAGGAGTTTTTTTTTTAAATAAATGGCGAAAGTTTCGTCCTAACCAATCCATAAACTGGTATCTAATTTGAGTTGGGAGGTTTGGCTCCGGATCTCCATGTAGAGGAAGTGGTTTGCCACCTCTCATGGAAGCTTCCTTGAAAATAGGGCCAATCCCATGATTATAGAGATCCCAACTCCCCTTCCTCCATCTATAAAAGCTTGCTCATCTCCTTTGCAAGTTAATCTCCAAGTTCCCAAGAGCCATCAGAGCCTTATGCTGCAAGAGCCTTGATTCATTCCCTTAAGGCCAAATCCAAGCAAGGAGATTATTGTCGAGACATCCGAAGAGAGATTTTTTTCCTATCCCCAATAGGCTTTTTCGAGACGTGTTCCGTTGGCGACCCTCCGAAGGAGAATTCAGCATCAGGGCTATGGTTGTATTCTTCTTTGATTGATTAATGATAAGCGACTATTGGTTATGGTTCCACTCCTATTGTTGATTATGATGATGAGTTATGTCTTCTCTGACTGACATATAGTTGCATATACTGGATTTTACGCTTGTGTTTGTTTTTTTTCTTGCATGTGCAGGTGTCCGATCGCAGAGATCGTGAGGATTGTGATCTGCCAGAGCTAAGGAACGGGAGTGCTACTTTCTCTACGAGCGACAGTGTTGGATTCCAGGTAAGCCTTCATCGCTAGTTGGTTTATTTGCAATTAGGAACCTGCACTATAGCGTGTGACAATTGTTGCTAGACCCGGTCTGGGCTAGTATGGATCGCCTCTATCCGCAGAGGGGATTTACCTCTACAACAATAAGAACATAAGACACCTCAATTTCCACCTGCATTGATTACAAGGATGGTCAATAGATAAATTTGATCTTCATAAAAAATTTATAATCTGACTAGTAGTTGTTGACATTTAGCTTACCTGTCCAAGGGCATAAGGAAGTGTTGAATACATTCCAACTGCCTTTTCTCTGTAAAAGACAGTTCATTCAACCTCGACAATTGGTTGGACACTTGATGAATTACTAACACCAAGGAAAAGTACAACACAATACATTGATCCCAGAATATTCAGTAGATATTTTTGTTTACCTTTGTGAAATAATATTGAAAAGTATTAAGACAACATTGATCAATTAGAGGCAAAAGACAAGTTTAGAGAACACGGAATTTATTAGGCTTACGAAGAACAACAGCTAATTTTTTCATGAGAACAACTATAATTTAACCCAAAAGAGATATGACAGCCTGAACTATCAATATGTGAAGTGACTTTGTTTACTTCAAACATGTAATAGACAATAAACTAATCAATAATAAAGAAAACAAAATTTCAAATTTAAGTGGCTGCCATTTTTGCAGAAGAGAGTCTAACCTCTTTGTTCCAAGGTCCCAAATAGTAGGGCAACCATTGTAGTGAAGAAAAACCGCACAACATTATAGTGTGGATTCCTCCAATATGACCAATGTTGTTTCTAAAGACAGGTCGTGCACTGAATGTTGAAGGACTGTGCATACTGTGTTGGAAAAATCAGATCCTGTGCACCAGGAGCAGGGGTGCTTAGCTCTTTAATAAGAGCTTGATTCCATCTGAAAAAAAGCAAAACATAACAATAGAGTAAAGGTTTAAACAACAATGAAATGTCTTTCTTTGGAGTAATTATATTATCCAAGATGGGGTAACAAAATTAGGGATGCGCAATGAAAAAACTCTTTCTCAAACAAGTTCCTACAATTATGCCAGACATACTCATAGAGTGCCAATTTTCTATACATTTCAGCAAAATCTACACCAATTTTTTCCTCAGTAGCCATGGAACTCACTTCCAGCACCCATGTTGTTGGATTGTATCCTTCTGTAATCTATGGAACTCCTGGAACAACCTATAAAACAAACAAGAATTACACAAGATCATTATTTTCTGTCATCAATTACTATAGGGTGTAAAAAATTGAACAACAAATCAACCATACCTCAAAATACTCAATGAGTTTATCATAATGACGCCCACAAGACCTGCATAGATGACTCGGCCACCCCTTATTAGGAGTAACAACTGCAGTTCAGCCAACCAAAATAACTGAAAATTTAGCAATTATTGGTTTTGTGGAACCTGCCTTAGTTTATCACTTTACACCACTTTCCCTTTGCTAAGACAAGCAAAGAAACATAAAAAATTGCCTTTTGTTTGCATCCCATAGATTGACAATGAAAGGATTTGAATTCACCTCATCAAAAGCTTCAAAGATATCAGTGTTGGGCTAATGGATGGTACAAACAACAATTCGACCTGTATTGACTGTGTTGCGAACAATACGCATAATTATCGCTGCAACACAGGCTTCAAGAACTCACCAGCCAGTCATCCATGAAGCGAAGGGTACCCATTCTGTACCGCACATTTTAGCACTCCAGTAATACAGACCCTTGGAGGTTGGATACGAAGAGTAGATCTCAGCCATGGAGACTCTAGAATAGAGAAAAAACCAACAACGAGCCATCCGTACACCATAGTCGTCGGCCCTCTGAAGGCTAGTCCCGTAGTATATAGAGTCGTTACGAATTTTGACAATACTCTGCACATAGAAATTAAAACGCATGAATCAATTCCAAAACATACCAGGAATTTAATAAATTTCAGAGAGAAATAGAAGTAGTAGAGGAACCAGGCGGGGCAGTTTCAAAATTTTCATTGTCAGCTTTGGTGCAGTACGATAGTCTACTTGCTTCTTTATGAAATTTTTTTCTAAAACGGTTTTCTTCAGTAACTAATTGATAATAACAATATTTAATCCTAAGGTAGAAATGATTTCAATCATCTAACATCAAAATCAATGATGCATAATAATACACATGGCAGTTTATGTAAGTTGTTTTCAAATAGTGACGCTTTACAGTGTAATTAATAACAAAAAATATTTTATTCTGAACTATAAGCAAAATATTTCAATGTCCATATTAATTATATAACATAATTATATAGAAAAAAAATGGTAATTTAAATTAAAATAAATTCTTATATTATAACTTTTCATTACTAAATAGATGTGTAATTTATTTCATTCTTAATATAAAGTTGATATATAAGATTTAAAAAATATTCATAACAAAGAAACATTTAATATGGGTTATAAATCAAATATTCAATATACATATTGAGTAAAGATTTTAACATCACATATATAGAGAAAAAGAGTAAGATAAATTTGTATTCTATTAATAAGTGCTATATAGAGGGATATATATTATGTCCTGTAACATCCGGATTTATCCTTAAAATATTTCTTTTTATTTTAAAAATGGACTATGCATTTAATTTTTTAAATGAGATTAACAAGTAAAGTTAATATACTAATGAACATGATTTATTTTTTCTTTGAATAAAGAATTATTTATGGATGGTTTCATAAAACTGATGATAAAGTATTCCAAGAACCCGGAGTGGTTGGGAAAAAGAAGTTAAAAGACAGTTACCTTTTTCTCTGAGGATAAAAGGAAAATCTCAGTGAGAAAAAGGGGTTATGTGGATTTGGAGGAAATCCAGGAGGCTTGAAGGTGAGAGTAAATCCAGAGCTGGTTAGAACTAGTGGAAACTCTGCAACCTGAATCTGGAATAGAAGGGCTTTGAAGGCTAGAGCTAGTTAGAACTAGTGGAAACTCTACAACCTGAATCTGGAAGAGAAGATTGGACTGAGGGTCTTGAAGTATATTCCAGAAATACTTCTACCCAATTCCTAATGAAGTTCGGAGCACGGGGGGAGTTGAGGACATAATTGTCTCTCTCAAGGTTGGGAGGTTATCATCAGCATACTAAAATGATTTAAGTAACTTAACATGGTGTTAAGAAAGATTTGTGAATCTTACTGTGATTTCTAGTTAGATAAATGGTTATTTCTGTAGAAATTGGAAACAGTAGAACCTATCTGTGTGTTATCTTCTTTAGAAAGAATGTATGAAGGTAAATAGAAAGAAAAAGGGAAATATATTAATGTATACTTTTAAGACAAATTTATTTTTTGTACATCATGTTAAATGTATTAATTGACTAAAGTATAATTGTGTTAGTGTAGAAAAGTGTAAAGAAGTAAATAGGATATTTATACGCAAAAACTAGAATAGATTGTGCAGGAGACTGTTAGTCTTTCCAAAGTTGGGACCCCTGAGTGAACAGGTCGTCCCCTCTTCAGTAAAATCACTATACACAGACTACAGGTTTACAGAGAGTAACCCAGAATCAGAGATGGTCCGAACATCAACCTTAAACAGTACCTAAAACAATATCTATATAGATTGAATGAAAGACTGCTATGAATTTAAATAAAAATTATCCAACAGTTTGGCACTATTAACAACAGATAAATGTATCACATGAAATAAAAACTCTATAGAAATAAAGATAATTGCAGCGCATTTAGTTTTCAAAATAAGGGAACACATGAGTAGCTCATTACATTAAAAGGAAATAGAGGAACATCATGCACGTAAACTAGGATATTTATGAACATAAAACCCATAGAATAAGAACAACATGAAAGAATGTAGATACATGTATAAACATATAATCGACGCACAAAGAAAGGAAAAACTAAACAGTCACTCCCATAATTCTGAAAATATGAGTAATGAAGTAAACAACATTCACAGCAAATATAAGGAAACATTATAATTACTCTATGCTGAAAATTCCCAATTGTTCCATTAACAAGAATTAAGGGAGTATTCAAACCAAAACAAATGTTCCTAATACAAGGCTGAGTAAGAATCTCTAGTGCGCAACTATAAAATAATTTGCATGTAGAACAAATTTTATAAATATCGAAAACCTTATACATTAAGAAATTTTGAGGCTGACGATTCTCTTTGCACCGAGTATGAAACAAAAGAAGAGAACAGAGCCTTAAGGGCTTCATCTGTAAGCCTATTATTCCCTTGTTAACTTAGGGTTTATACCGAGAAGGCTGAATAGCTTCAATAATTAAATCATCTGAGAGACTAGTGGTACCTCTACATAAGAAGTGATGGAAGTCATCAGCTGAGAGGTAGAATCGCATGAAGGAGAGTGTCATGCATTCATAAGGCACGAGGTATGCAAATACCTGAAGGGACAAAAAATAATGTAACAGGGTTAGGGTTGGCAGTGTAAACCTGGGTAATAAAACAAATCTACACTAAATTCGACCCATCTCAAACTAGAAAATCCTACCTTAGTTTAGAGGCGGGGATTTAGTGTTGTAGACCTGGAAAACAAGGAGAAACAAAGAGTGTTAGTGTGGACTTCTGAGAATGCAAAAACTGCAAATGGACCTTTTTGTACAAAATGCTCGAAAAATCAGTGTATCTCACTTGTATAAGTCGTGCCAGAGACTAATAGCTTGATTCCAGTAGTGGGGAGTAGAAAAACCTCATATTGCACCTGTATTGTGGCAGTTCGAAGAACTCATCAAAAATAATGTCTAAACCGTTAGTATGAACTTACAAACCAGTGATACAATCCAGCTATAGCCCGGAGAACTATGCAAAAAATTTAAACCGTAACCATTAATAGAAAGGGTTAACGATAAAGATGAGAGACCGTAGTTATACACCCCAAATTTATGGTTGAATAATAAGAGCTTAATGATACCTGCAACCTATTGGGAGATGAAGGTGGGTGAATGAATGAATTTGAAGAACATTTGGACCAACACTGTAAGTGGAGCGATGGCAGTGCTTGAAGCTACAGAGCAGCAGAGCTTGGAACAATTTCGCAAGAGCACAAATGATAGTTGGTTAGGGTTGAGGGGAGGCCAATACCCTAACCCCCAACCTAAAACTCCTCACAGCCATCGATCTAAAGGAGGTAGATCCAACGGTATAAACAATTGCAGGTGTCAACCCAGAATATTACATAGAAACACAGAAAATCGAAGCAGAGATAAGATAAGAATATCTTCGTAATTTCAAAATTGATTAAACAAGGATAATCACGCATATGAAGGTAATTATATATTATATAAAAATATTTCAATCAACCGAAATGTCAATGAACATTATTGCAAAGTGGCTAACAAATCATAAAACTATCAAGTCAAGTGAGCACATGGATCCAAGATGGACATGAAAATAAATACATGGTAAACATTTTCAAAATGTGATATTATAGTAATGTAAACTCCACTTTACCTTGGCGTTGAATGAGTAACGTTAAGGGTTAATACATTTTTAATATTTTTGTTTAATAAAGTATATTTTTTTTAATTTCCTTAAAAAAAATATACACCATGGTGTTTCTAATATAATGTCAAATAAGGAAATTTTCTAATATCAAGGTAGTTAGGACCGATAGTAAAAGGAGATTAAAATATATTTTTTATGTGTATGGATGTCACAAGTGGTATCAGAGCAGTGTTCACACGTTGGGACCCAAATGGGTCACTCGAATAACAATTGATGTGTGTGAATTGTGCACAGAAACTAGGAAGGATACAATGAGAAGGGGATCAATGCACCAAGTACCCAGAACTATAGGGGAATCTCATCCCCAAACTAATCCTAAAATGAACCCAGAAATGTGGGTGCAGTTGGGTGTAGATCCACATCAACAAACCAACAGATTACTTGAAGAACAACATCGTCAGACGAGTATATTGTTGAATACAATGAAAGAGTTACAGGAAGAAATGGTCCGGGTGAGAAGTGACAATGAAAGGTTGATGTGAGAGTAGGAGAGGATTTGTAAAAGCCTCTCAAATAGGCAGAATCAAGGGACAACTCAACCAAGCCCTGAAAGGGATACCCAAGAATAAAGTGAGTAGCGACGACAAACTAATGACAAGCCAGAAGGAATTCATACATAGTAGAGAAATAAAAACAAAAATTATAACGAAGTAGAATCTGGAAATGTGTCAGATCAGCAAGAGATGAAAAAAAGAAAGTGGAACTGCAGGGTGAGTTCCGGAAAATCAAACCTCCTACCTTCAATGGAGAGGCCAAAGAGGTGGCAGAAGCATGGATAATTAACATGAACAAATATTTTCAAGTTTATGAATATAGAAGCAAACTCAAAGCTCGCTTGGCTATTTATCAACTGAGGGAGAAAGCTACTTTATGGTGGGAGGAATTCAAAAATGTTCGAGGTATTGAAGACCAGAATGTGACCTGGGACGATTTCCAACAATACTTCAAGGATAAGTACCTAATGAAGTGTTTCTACGATGAAAAATCTTGAGAATTCCACGATTTGAGATTGGGACTATTGTAAATGTACGAATTCATAACTAAGTTCACATCATTTTTTAGATACGTACCATACCTGAGAGATGAGAAGGCTAAAGTTCAACGATTTCTGAGCAGTCTACCTGCCCACATGAAGGAAAGAAAATAATTCGTAAACTCGAAGACTATGGATGAATTGATTCGAAAAGAACAAATGTGTTATCAACATTCCAAGGAAAAAGGGGAAACATGTAGAAATTGGTTGCGAAAGAAAGGGCAAAAAAAAAATTCAAATTTTAAGAGTACCGGGTCTGGTAATTTTAAAAATACTGCAAGAAATTCAATAAGTAGGCAGTATGGGAGAAATTAGCATAAGCCAAAATGGCCAGCAAAGGAGCGACCCACAGAAACCTCCAACAGACCAAAGCATGGGCAAACCCAGAAACCCCCTCTACATTTCTGGGGACATGGTGAGGCACATTATTATAAGAATTTTCCTCATCGTGGGAGAAGCGAAACAATAGCCAACCTACAACAAGCTTCTACAGTGGGGGATTTTGCTCAAAATATACCAAGAATTAATGCAGCTCTTGAAGATCAGCAAGCAGATTACTAGTCGACCATGATAGAACTTGAAGGTAAGCTATTTTCCCAAATTGTTTCTATTTTGGTTGACCTTGGTGCCATTTTAAGCTATTTAAACCCCCAGATAGTATAAAAGTGTAACTTGCAAAGCCAAAAATTTTAAACCCTTGGCTGGTATAGCTAGACACTGGGACAAAGAGAAGAGTTAGTGCTAAAGTCTAGAATTGTTCCTTGGAAATTGGAAATCAACAGTGAAAGGTAGAATTAAATATTCTACATTTGGGTTCCTATGATATACTACTGGGTATGGACTAGCTAGAAGGACACTAGTCTCTAGTAGACTATAAAGAAAATATTATTTACTTCAAGGCTGAATATGGGACATGCCAAGAGTTCCAAGGACTCAAGAAACCACTGCAATTACATCCTATCACAGCATCCCAGTTGGGTAAATGCATTAAAAAAGGATGCCAGATTTATTTTATCCAAGTGGGATTTGCTAATTTTAAGGATAAGACCCCCATTATGGAAAATATAACAGTGGTACAGGACTTTATAGATGTATTTCCAGAAAACATACTAGGATGCCTCCAAAGAGAGATATCGATTTCACTATCGAATTAATGCCCGGGACAACACCGGTGTCACGAGCACCATATTGAATGAGTGTACCCAAGTTAACAAAATTAAAAATGCAGTTACAATAATTGTTGGATAAGGGATATATTCGACCTAGTGTATCCCCTTGGGGATCACCGGTGTTGTTAATGAAGAAAAAGGATGGAACAATGCGAATGTGCATGGATTACAAGCAGTTTAATAAATTGAAAGTTACGAATAAATAAATACCCGCTACCATGTATATATGATCTTTTTGATCAAGTGAAGGGGGCGATTGTATTTTCAAAGTTAGATTTAAGATCTTGTTACCACCATATTCGAACAAAAGATGAGGACATATACAAAACAACCTTCTGAACCCGATACAGGCACTATGAGTTCGTGGTTTTTCCATTTGGATTAACCAGTGCACTAGCAACATTCATGAGCCTGATGCATGACATATTTCACCCATTTTTAGACAATTTTATTCTGATATTTATTGATGATATTAATTTATTCAAGGACCATAGAAGAGCATAAGGAACACTTACGACAAGTTCTAGAAATTTTGAGGAATCATCAACTGTATGCTAAGTTCAGCAAGTGTGATTTATTCAAAGATAAAATCCAATATTTAGGCCATGTCATTTCTGCAAAAGGAATAGCAGTGGATCCCAAAAAGATAAAGACTATTATGGAATGGAGGGTACCCAAAAACATAGCAGACATACATTCTTTTATGGAATTGATCGGATATTACAAAATTTTCATTGAAGGATTCTCAAAAATTGCTTTTCCTATTACATCTCTGTAGCGAAAGGGAAGGATGTTTAAATGGACCAACAAATGTCAGACTAGTTTTGAATGGTTAAAGCAGTTGCTGACTACTGCCCCTGTACTGAGAGTAGCTGACCCAAACAATGAATTTGAAGTATGCACCGATGTGTGCAAGGAAGGAGTAGGAGCAATATTATCTCAAGACAGAAGGGTCATTACATATGAGTCAAGGAAGCTAAGAGATCATGAACAACATTATTTCGCTTACGATCTAGAATTGACAGCAATAGTCCATGCACTCAAGGTGTGAAGACACTACTTGTTGGGAAAAAGGTTCGTGTTGAAAACAGATCATAGTAGCCTGACCAACTACTTTAAACAAGTTGATTTGAACGCTCGCCAGGAAAGGTGGAATGCGTTCCTAAGTGAATTTTATTTCGATATTTAGTATGTTAAGGGAAAATAAAATCATGTTGTCAGTGATTTGAGAAGAAAACTACATTGCATATATGAAATCTACCTTAATCAAGTGGAATTAAAATTCTAGGAGCAGGTAAAAGAAGCAACCAAGAAGGATCCTGAATATCAATTTTTATGGCAGTAAGAAAATGAAGCAAAAGATCAGAAAAAAGCTATCAGATTATAAGATTAACAATGATCAGCTTTTAACTTTTAGAGGAAAGATATACATCCTAAATCAGATGGGTTTAAATGAGTTTATATTGGATGAATATCATCGAAGTACTTATTCTGGACACCCAGGTTACCAGAAAATGCTAACAACAATCAGGAAAGTTTAATTTTGGCCTAGTATGCAGAAGGATATTTTTGAATACTTAACTAAGTGTCTAGAAATCCAATAGGTTAAGGTGGAACATCAACATCCAGTAGGATTGTTGTAGCCCATACCTATACCAGAATGGAAATGGGAGGTCATATCATTGGATTTTATTACTAGTCTACCGAGATCGAAAAAACATAATGATTCTACAATGGTGGTCGTAGATAGACTGAGAAATGAAGCTCACTTTATTCCAGTACAGTCTAATTACAAAACGGTGCAGATTGCAGACATTTTCATGAGGGAGATATATTTTAGGTTGCATGGTATTCTAAAAACAGTCATCTCAATTCAAGATGTAAGGTTCACTTCGGCCTTTTGGAAGGCACTATTCACCACGTTGGGCACACAGATCAACTTTAGCACAACATATCATCCAAAGATGGATGGACAAACGGAGCGAGTGAATCAAATTCTAGATGACATGTTGTGCATGTACGTAATGCAACAACCCATAACATGGGAAGACTATCTACATCTAGTGGAATTCGCATATAATAATGGATATCAAGAGTCTCTTAAGATGAGTGCCTTTGAGGCCTTATACGGGAGACAGTGTCGCACTCCCATTAACTAGAGCATTCCATAAACTAAATTAATACTTGGTCTGAAGATGTTGACTGAAATGGAGCAAGAAATAAAGAAGATTCGAAGAATATAAAAGTTGCCCAAGATCGGCATAAGGTTTACGCAAACAAAAAAAGAACATATCGGGAGTTTGAAGTGGGTGATCATGTGTATGTCAGAATTAGGCCCAAGAAAATCACCTTAAGGTGGAATTTGTGTGCTAAGTTAGCTCCCAGGTTCTGTGGACCTTTCCAAATCTTGGAAAGAGTAGGACCAGTGGCCTATTGATTGGCATTGACAAGTCACATACAAGTGCATAATGTGTTTCATGTACCAGTACTAAAACGATATGTGCATGATCCAAGGCATGTAATACATTGGCAAAATATTCAGGTAGGAATAAGATTGAGTACTAGATCTCCAAAAGAGATGAATATTATATTGACTAACATAAACCTTTGTTGGTTGCAGGTCGAATCAGATGATGAATTTCTAGTAGAACCTCAGCGTATTCTCGAACAAAAAGAAATAATGCTCCGGAGGCGAGCCATCACCCAAGTTAAAGTACAATGGAAGCACTTTGGCCTAGAGGAGGCTACATGGGAAGATGAATTATTTGTGTGTGAGGCATACCCAAAAATATTTTCTGATATGGAATAGAACATCGAGGACGATGCTTACTTCTAATGGGGGAAGATGTAACACCGGTATTTAATCCTTAAACTATTTCTTTTTCTTTTAAAAATAGATTATGCATTTAATTTTTTAAATGAGATTAACAAGTAAAGTTAATCTAGTAATGATCATGATTTATTTCTTTTCTTTGAATAAAGAATTAGTTATGGAATGGTTTGCATAAAACTGATGATAAAATATTCCAAGAACCCAGAGTAGTTGGGAAAAAGCAGTTAAAAGATAGTTACCTTTTTCTCTGAAGATAAATAGAAAATCCCAGTGAGGAAAAGGGGTTCTATGAATTTGGAGGAAATCCAGGAGGCCTGAAGGTGAATTAAATCTAGAGCTGGTTGGAACTAGTGGAAACTCTGCAACCTGAATCTGGAAGAGAAGACTGGACTGAGGGTCTTGAGGTCTATTCCATAAATACTACTGCCCAAGTCCTACTTTGGTGCGGAGCACGGGGGGAGTTGAGGACATAATTTCCACTCTCAAGGTTGGGAGGCTATCATCAGCATACTAAAGTGAGATAAGTAACTTAACATGGTGTTAAGAAATATTTTTGAATCTTACTGTGATTTCTAGTTAGATAAATGGTTATTTCTGTAACTGAGGAAATTGGAAACAATAGAACCTATCTGTGTGTTATATTCTTTAGAAATAATGTATGAAGGTAAATAACGAGGAAAAGGGAAATATATTAATGTATTATTTTAAGACATATTTATTTTTTTTACATCATATTAAATTTATTGATTGAGTAAAGTATAACTGTGTTAGTGTATAAAAGCATAAAGAAGTAAATAGGATATTTCTATGTAAACACCAGAATAGATTGTGGAGGAGATTGTTAGTTTGTCCAGAGTTGGGACCACAAACTAAACAGTTTGTCCCCTCTTCGGTAAAATCACTATACGTGGACTACAAGTTTACAGAGAGTATGTAGGTTTTAACCCTGAACAGAAATTATCTACTCACGAATCTTATAACAAAAAATAAACGATAGCGAGAGCATAAAACATAAAATAGATAAACACAGAGATTTTCCCCTAGATCCCAAATCAGGATGACCAGCTTGATTTTTCATTATATTCCTTTTAGTGTTACAACATATATATATATATATATATATACATGCCGAAGCATACATAAACCCCAATCCATTAACCCTGGATTAGAACATAACCGTAATTCCCTTGACCGGATCTACAAAAATACCAAGGGCCGAAAACCATCGTACCCAAATACCATGTTCAAAACCATGCACAAAACCATGGACGCGGACTACCCACCGGAAATTAAGGACCAAAAATTTTCGTCGGGGCACTGCCCTGGACCCCGACAGGGGGGGCTACCACCCCCCCTGTGACCCCCCTATTGCGCCCAGCGCAAAGGGGGGGCTATCGCCCCCCCTCTTACCCCCCCGCGTGTGCTTAGTCGTGGAAATAATATAACACATACCCAATAAAGTAACCCAGAATCAGAGATGGTTTGGACATCAACCTTAAATAGTAACTAAAACAATATCTACCAAGAAAATGATAGATTGAATGAAAGACTGCTACAAATTTAAATAAAAATTAGCCAACTGTTTGGCACTGTTAACAACAGATAAATGTATCACATGTAAGAAAAAATCTATAGAAATAGATATATCTGCAACGCATTCAATTTTCAAAATAAGGGAACACATGAGTAGCTTATTACATTAAAAGGAAATAGATGAACAACATGCAGGTAAACTGGGATAGTTATGAACATAAAACCCATAGAATAAGCACATCATGCAAGAATGTAGATACATGCATAAACATATAATCGGCGCACAAATAAAGGCAAAACTAAACGGTCACTGCCATAATTCTGAAGATATGAGTAATGAAGTAAACAACATTCAAAACAAATATAAGGCAACAATATAATTACTCTATGCTGAAAATTCCCAATTGTTCCATTAACAAGAATTAAGGGAGTATCCAAACCAAAACAAACATTCCTAATACAGGGTTGAGTAAGAATCTCCAATGCGCAACTATAAAATAATTTGCATGTAGAAAAAAATTTATAAATATCGAAAACCTTATACATTAAGCCATTTCGAGGCTAAAGAATCTCTTTGCACCGAGTATGAAACAAAAGAAGAGAACAAAGCCTTAAGGGCTTCATCTGTAAGCCTACTATGCCCTTGTTAACTTAGGGTTTATACCCAGGAGCCTGAAGGGCTTCAATAATTAAATCATCTGAGAGACCAGTGGTACCTATATATAAGAAGTGATGAAAGTCATCAATTGAGAGGCAGAATCGCATGAAGGAGAGTGACATGCATGCATAAGGCACGAGGTCTAAAAATACCTGAAGGGACAAAAGAAAATGTAACAGGGTTAGGGTTTGTAGTGTAAACCTAGGTGATAAAACAAGTCTACACTAAATTCAACCTAGATCAAACTAGAAAATCCTACCTTATTTTAGAGGCGGGGATTCGGTGCTATAGACCTGGAAAACAAGGAGCAACAAAGAGTGTTAGTCCGAACTTGCGAGAATGAAAACACCACAAATGGACCTTGCTATACATAATGCTCGAAAAAGCAGTGCATCTCACGTGTAGAAGCCATGTCAGAGACTGATAGCTTGATTCTCCAGCAGTGGGGAGTAGAAAACCCTCGTATTGCACCTGTATTGTGGCAGTACGAAGAACTCATCAAACATAATGTTTAAACCATTTGTATGAACTTAAAAACCAACGATACAATCGGGTTGTAGCCCGGAGAACTATGCACAAAATCTAAACCATAACCATTAACAGAAAAGATTAAAGATAAAGATGAGAGACTGTAGTTATACACCCCAAATTTATGGTTGAATAATAAAAGCTTAATGATACCTGCAACCTGTTGGAAGCCGAAGTTGGGTGACTGAATGAATTCGGAGAACATTCGGACCAACACTGTAAGTGGAGCGATGACGACGCTTGAAGCTACAGAGGAACAGAGCTTGGAACAGTTTCGCAAGAGCACAAATGATATATGGTTAGGGTTGAGGGGAGGCCAATACCCTAACCCCCAACCTAAAACTCCTCACTATTGTCGATCTAAGGGAGAAATGTCCAACGGTGTAAACAATTGCAGGTGTAAACAATTGCAGGTGTCAACCCAGAATATTACATAGAAACATGGAAAATAGGAGCAGAGATAAGATAATAATATCTCCGTACTAGCCAAATTGATTAAACAAGGATAATCACGCATATGAAGGTAATTATATATTATATAACAAGATTTCAATCAACCGAAATGCCAATGAACATTATTTCAAAGTGGCTCACAAATCATAAAACTGTCAAGTCGGGTGAGCACACGGATCCAAGTTGGACGTGAAAATAAATACATGGTAAACATTTGCAAACTATGATATTATAGTAATGTAAAATCCACTTTACCTTGGCGTTGAATGAGCAAGGTTAAAGGTTAATACATTTGTCATAATTTTGTTTAATAAAGTATACTTTTTCTAATTGCCATAAAAAAAATATACACCATGGTGTTTCTAATATAATGTCAAATAAGGAAAATTTCTAATATCAAGCTAGTTATAACCAATAGTAAAAAAGGGATTAAAATATTTTTTCTTTTTAATGTGTATGGATGTGACAATGGACGTATGTTTACTATTTATAAATATGAGGAGACATGTATTAATATTTTAGTAAATAAAATATTTCAATCTCAACTAAGTATCTATTATGTAAAACAAGTGAAAATAAGAAATTTCCTATAGTTAAAACACTTTATTAGTGGGTTGATCCATCTAGACACACGTGGTAGATCTAGAATTAAGATGGAGCTATATTGGTATATAAACCATTATAAAAAATAAATAAGCTTATAAAATACAAGATATCTAGTATGATAATATGTTGGGAGGTAATCAAACTTGTATTAATGTAAAGGTTTTAACCTTTCAAATAAACATAAATTTAATTAATATGGAAAATTTGAAGGATGAAAAATTGTTTTAAAGTTTAGGAACTTTGACTAGTTTTACTAGTTATCAATATGCGAATTATAAAATATTTAGTGATAATTTTCTTAAAAACTTCAAAATTCTAATGATTTTATTTAGTCATAAAATTTATAAAAATTATTTTTAAGAAAATTATATATTAACTACTTTTTTGGAAAAAGAATTAACAATGAGTAAAAAAACTTTTACAAAATTTCTTGTAAATAAATTTGAAACCAATAACAACTTTGTAAGGAAAAAAAAAATGTTATACAGATGAACTAATACCTCCTCATCAATATATATATATATATAAACCACAATAAGAAAATTGAAATATATATATATAAACCAGAAAATTAATTGAAATATATATATATATATATATATATATATATATATATATATTGAAATACAAAATTAAATGAAAAGTATATATAAAAATATGCATAAAGATGAAAGGTCCCACGTAATGAGAATGACGGGGCCCTCAACTTTTCAAAACCTAACTACATTAAAAAGTGGAAACTCCCATGAAACGACAAAGGAAGAAGGTATGACCAAAAACACTATGAACGAAACATTATTGCAGATAAATTATTTGCTCCTCGAGATGTCAAGAGACCGGCGAAGAATTTGCGGCGCCGGTGAAGTATTTGCAGTGCCATTATCAAGAGACGAGACATCTTGCTTCCCGTCCGGCAGGGACTTGCCTTTCCATGATTCATCGCGTTTTTACCATACACTGCCCACTGACAGGTAGCAGGTGACGCCCGTAACTCATCAGTTACTATACGACAATTTTTTCTTTTTCACCTTTTATCTATCTGGTAGTCAATCACAATTTTATTAATCGCCATTCTACGTCGGATTAATTTTCCTGTCCACATCGGATCCAAAATCATTTCCTCGAGACCTCTTGGCCACACATGGCATCACTCGGCTTCTTACGTGGAGAATCCAACGAAACAACTAAATGTGTATTTGATTCAGAGTATGACTAGCAATAAATGTGTATTTGATTAAGAGTATGAATGGAAATTGCACCGAGCACCGAGAGGTGCAAAGAATGCCCAATGGACAATAAAATACAATCGAGGTGAGTCTAATTTTAATACTTGTGAATTCTCAAGAAAAAAGCATGTAACAAATATATTCTTTTAAGATTCTCGCTGACGCCCAAAACATAGTTACCTTATCAACCACAAAATTTACATATATATGTATCCATTTAAGATTTCATAAACATCAGTAAATCAGAATTATATTGAAGCCCATGAGTCTTAGAACAAAAAATAGAAGACTTTACATGAAGAATTGCTCAAAATAAGAGGCTACAACCATATAATATGATTGTTCAAGCTTGACAACGTTATTTTATTAGCTGAAAAGAGTTGTAGATTACACTTCAGATCTAGAGCAGATCTGTGTACAAAAATATAAATCTATTTCAAATCTGTACAGTATAGAGTCTTCTCTTCAAATGTCCCTTGGGGTTTTTAGCAAAAAGTGAAGTACATGGAGTAGATCTGAGATCTAAGGCAGCAGATCTGCAGAATGATTCAGAAATTCTGAAGCAGACACAGGAGTATTCAAATTACATCTGAATATGACATGGAATAGATCAGAAATCCATGGATCACCACAGTGAAGGGCAGATCCCCAACACAAGAGATCACTCCTCAAACTTTGACAAAACACCCTGCAACTTTCTTTTTTGTAGATAACGCAATACTGGAAGTGGGACTGCGTTGTAGGTTTGAAGAACAGTTTAGCCTGATGCCAAGATGTAGATCTGAAGCTCCAATGATCCAGAACACTCTTTCCAATGGGATAGAAGCCTTTCTCATTGAAAAGGGGCACTAGATTGGCCTAGATCTGAGTAGATCTAGCCTCCACTTGCTGCAGCTTACAAAAACAACCAAACTCTCAACAGGATCTGCATTGTAGTTGGAAGAAGAATCTTGGCTTTATGCCTAATAGTGGACAAGAAATGAAAGTCTCTTCTAAGAGGCCTCTCAAGGAAAGAGAAGGATTCTTAAATAGGAGATCCTTGTGCTAAACAACACTATTCTCTGCTAAACAGCCAAGAGAATGAGAAATGTCTATATAGACAAGTTCTTTAGAAATAATATGGTCATCAACAACCCCTCTCTTGATGTCTTCCTCTTCCTTTTATACGATAGAAATCTTGCCAAACCCTAAACCATCTCAATGATTTAGATCCATTCACATGTGTAGCCTCCAACTAGAACTGTGTTGTGCATCTAGGAGGTTCATTGCATCTGGACAGCACTATTTATTTGGTCCTGTTGACCCAGTGAAATGTCTCAATCCCTTTCACACATAAGAGTGTTTTATTAAGGCGGTCCAGATTTAGCCTTGTTCACATGGGGCATTGATTTATTTTGTTGTTTTAGGAGTTTTTATGTTCCTCCTTTATACATTTATTCATGAACAGAAAAGTAAAGAAAAATTTAATATTCCACTTAGCTTGAGGCTAATTGGGAATGTTACAATCCTCCCCTCCAAAATGTTGCTTGTCCTCAAGCAACTAATAAGGTGAGTGCTGCAACGTATTTCCTCCTTCATTGGTGACACCCTCAATTGATAAGCTTCTCATGAGCTAAGTGATCACCAATCCATCCATCCATCCATGACTTGTTCCAACAAGGTTCTCATGAAATGCAAACAACTCATCCCATAAGGAAACAATAAATCACATGAAACAAACATGGTTTTCCCAATTCCCTCCCTGAAATATAAGACATAAAGTCCAAGGAGTGTAGTCATACCATAGGGCACATGCATGCCTTCCCTCCTTCCTCCATACATCCCTATAAAAGTTACAAGTACATCATCAATATAGGGGATCAAAACAATGTACAAACAAACATAAATGTGTGCACATGGAGGTGGTTCATAGTTCCATATGTGGAACCAGCACAAATCATCCCCGTCCTACATCAAATCAAGATGTGGTAAGTGGTTTTCCCACCACTTACTTGCTGCCCATACCATCTCACCATAGCTAAAGGTATTAGATAAATTTGGTGCCTTAGGGAAGCACCCATCATGTATCAAAATCTTCCTTTTCCTTCCAAGGGAGTGGCCAAATTCAGAAATGTTTGTGGCCCATTGTTTGCCATGAGATTTACAAGATGTATCACTCCTTCTTGGAGTCATGGCCTTCATAAAAATAGTGAAAGAATGCATACAAACAAAAAATGAAACATGTTTTACAAATGTATGTTCTTTGCCCAAAGTTCTCCTTATACAAGTGGAGTGGTGTATGGATATTTCTCCTCCTCCCAAGGTAGGAAGAGATGGCTGAAATAATTTTGTCATAGAGTCTTGTTGCTGCTTCAACTCCACAAGGTTCATGCATCTTTGGCAATGCTGATATAGTTATTTTTCAAAGCCCTCCCAATAATAACTCCTCAAGATGATGTTGTTGAGCTTCATATAATATGTGTGGCTGAAATAGAACTCTTCATAAGCCCTTTGTAGTAACTTCTCCTTGAGCTTGGAAGCTCTAGACAAGAAGATCCTACCATGATTATAGATGACTCCATCAAGGATTGAATAGCTCTCATCATGTAGCAAGTCATCAAGAATCATGCAAGTATGAAGATCCTTGGAATATTCCACCAGCAGTTGGGATTTCCAATAGGGATCTAATGTGCCCAACAATGACAGCGCTGATAATGTGTCATCTGAAGTGTCTGCCATGTTGTTGTTCTTCTCCTTGACATTTCCCATGTCAAAGGTGTATGTTGGAAAGCCAAGCTTCTCATTTTTCTCCTCCTTGACATCTCCCATGCAAAAGGTACAAGGTGGAAGGTTGCCATTCTTTCCTTGCTGCCCTCCTTGCACATGCACATGCTCAAAAGGAAATGGAAGTTCTTGGAAGTTAGTCTCCCATGAAAGGATATCATCTATCCAAAACCTCCTTGGTTTTGCCAAAGTATGCATGTGTCACCACCATCTCTCATCATGTATGGAAGAGGATCCTCCAAACAAGTTTGTCTTCTGATTCAAGGATTGCCTTCCTTGCTTCATGACGGTGTCATCCTTCATTCTTGCAGCATCTTTTCTCAGCACAGTATGAGATGAGAGAATGGATAATTTTGTTAAGGGAAAAATACTTTCCCTCTCCTTGTACCTTCCCCATACTCTCAGCGTTGTAGCATGGTCTTCTAGTGCTCCCTTCCTCCTTGGATCTATGAAAGGAGCATCAATGCATGAAACATCTTTCATCAAATCTGAATCAAGTGGTCTCCCAGGTGGTATACCACAAGATAATGATGTCTCATGGCTCATTCCCATGTGAACAAAAAATGGGAACATATTATGACTTCTTCCACTGCACAAATCCATCTCTGATTTCTATGTGGAAGTATCATGATAAGGGAGTATTGGAGCAACTTCCCCATCTTCTTCTTCATCACCCACCTTCTACAATATCTCACAGTCGAAGGCGCTCCCTTTAGATGTAGTTAACTCATGAACACCCATCATCTCCTTGGTGTCAAGAGTCTTGGTCACAAAGGACTGATCTATCATAGTGTGTGTTCCCAAAATTGGATTCAATGTTGGAACACATTCCCTCCAATGTTTTGTCTCATTATCTATCATCATAGACACATGTTGCTCATATTCTTCATGTATAAGAGCCTTGGGGCCTTCTTGCATAGATACAAGAGCCCTCTTGGTGGAAGCCATGGCTTCATCTCCATCTCCCAATAAAAATAGATCACCTCTTGATGTCACAGCACTGGAGGCACCTTTCAGTGTTTCTTCTTCTCCTCATCAATGGATCATGCCTCATCAATAAGAGATCCTTTATCTTGATCTCCCCTTGAAAAAGGAACACTCATGTCTTATTCTTGAGAAGAATGTTCTTGCTGAAGTAGGGCCTTTGCCCTTGGAAACTCATGTAGCAGATTTTTAACCCCTTCAACAATGTTCTGAAATGGAGTCATCTTCATGGATCTTTCTTTCTCATGCAAAGGTTCTGAATTCTTGGGCTTAGGTTGCTTACCCATAGAAATTTGAGATGGCACATAATCAAATCTTTTCACTAACCTCCTAGTGAACTTTGCATAAGTAGATATGTTTACATTTTTCAATGAAGAAAACTCAAATAACCACCAAGCATAAGCTTTACCTTGGAGGTGCAGCGCTGCTACTCTTATGGCTTCTTCTTTTGAAACTTGATGCAGCTAGAAATATGTGTCAAACTTTTTTACCCAATACTTGGCTGAGCTATTAGGTGATCCATAAAATTTAGGTAGAAAAGTCCTACCCAAAGTGGGCTGCATGCACCCTCTTCTTCTCTTGTATATGATGGATCTTCTTTCTTATTTGAGTTGACAAAACTCTGGGAAGCTTAGATTCTCTTTGAATCCTTTAGACTGAGATTCATATTCTTGGAGATAATCACTAAGAGTCTCCTCTTTTGGTGTCTCTCCTTCTGCTTCTTCTCTTGCTAGGAATGTAGGCATGCTACAACGTGGTAGATCAAATTGTGTGGCTGAATGCTCACACAAAGAGGATAAAGAATTGGGGCTTCCTTCATGTGAAAATATCTTCAAGGGATCTGCATGTATTTATTTCCTCATTCCCCTAATTTCATTCTTAATCTCATGTAAATTTTGGAACAGAGTTTTTGAAAACTCTTTTCCTTTCATTCTTCCAGATAAAGGGGTTTTACCCTTTTCTTCAGTGTCTTCAGTGTAATCATACTTCTTCTGTATTCTTCTTAGATTCCTCCTCTCTGTCAGTAAGAGGTTCTGCTTATGTGGAAGGCATATTGGCTTCTTAATAAAGCACAGGCTGTGCCAAGATGATGCTCTGATACCACTGTAATATCCCAAAAATGGGACTGTCAGCAATGCATGTCTGAAAAACGCATTTTCAGAGATGGATGCTATAGAAATCCAAATAAGCCCTTAGATCCCTTAGATCTGACAATCTAAGACCTAAATCCAAGAGGATATTAGAAACAAATTATTCTAGGTGAGGTAAACAAGTCTCCCACACCTAATATGGCTTGAAAAATGCCCAAAAAAGGGACTGCAGCAATATTAAACAACACTGCTTCAGAAATAACGCAGTTCAGCAGAATGAAAGTAGGAGGCCAATATGGAGGCTCAATAATGTCATAAACATGAGCAAATCAGAATTATATTGAAGCCCATGAGTCTTAGAACAGAAAATAGAAGACTTTACATGAAGAATTGCTCAAAATAAGAGGTTGCAACCATATAATATGACTGTTCAAGCTTGAAAGCATTATTTTATTAGCTGAAAAGAGCTGTAGATTACACTTCACATCTAGAGTAGATCTGTGTATAAAAAGATAGATCTATTTCAGATCTGTACACTATAGAGTCTCCTCTTCAAATGCCCCTTGGGGTTTTTAACAAAAAGTGAAGTACATGGAGTAGATATGAGATCTAAGGTAGCAGATCTGCAAAATGATTCAGAAATTTTGAAGCAGATATGGGAGTATTCATATTAGATCTGAATATGACATGGAATAGATCAGAAATCTATGGATCACCACAGTGAAGGGAAAATCCTCAACACTAGAGATCTCTCCTCAAACTTTGCCAAAACACCCTAAAACTTTCCTCTTTGCAGATAACGGAATACTGGAAGTGGGACTATGTTGTAGGCTTGAAGAACAGTTTGGCCTGATGCCAAGATGTAGATCTGAAGCTCCAATGATCCAGAACACTCTTGCCAATGGGATAGAAGCCTTTCCCACTGAGAAGGGGCACTAGATTGGCCTAGATTTGAGTAGATCTAGCCTCCACTTGCTGCAGCTTACAAAGACAACCAAGCCCTCAACAGAATCTGCGTTGTAGTTGGAAGAAGAAGCTTGGCCTTATGCCTGATAGTGGACACGAAATGCAAGTCTCTTCCAAGAGGCCTCTCAAGAAAAGAGAAGGATTCCTAAACAGGAGATCCTTGTGCTAAACAACACTATTCTTTGCTAAACAACCAAGAGAATGAGAAATGTCTAAACAGAAAAATTCTTCAAAAATAATATGGTCATCAACAACCCCTCGCTTGATGTCCTCCTTTTCATTTTATAAGATAGAAATCTTGCCAAACCCTAAACCATCTCAATGATTTAGCTCCATTCACATGTGTAGCCTCCAACTAGAACTGCGTTGTGCATCTAGACAGCGATGTTGGTTTGGTCCTGTTGACCCAGTCAAATGTCTCAATCCCTTTCACACATAAGGGTGTTTTATTAAGGCGGCCCAGATTTAGCCTTGTTCACATGGGGCATTGATTTATTTTGTTGTTTTAGGAGTTTTTATTTCCTCCTTTATACATTTATTCATGAACAGAAAAGTAAAGCAAAATTTAATATTCCAATTAGCTTGAGGCTAATTGGGAATATTACACATATTAACATCCATCGCATAGAAGAAAGGTGTGGAAGAACTCACAGTTTATGGTGATTCCAGAATCCATGCTTATATGCAGCTGGCTGTCTGGCACATTCCAATGCAGCGCATTGCTCTCAAGCCTTCAGATTCCACATCTTTAGTCATATTTATAGAGAGTGAAATGATGAGCCAGATCATACAGCCAAGCAATCCTGTAAGTTGGACGATGGATTACTACACATTGTCAAGGTTTCTGGAGATCGATTTCCAACTTGCAGGACCAAAGTCCTTATATGAATGGATCTTTCATTGGCTTTTATTCTAATTGTGGATTTATCCCTGTCTATTCTGTTCACTGGGATATTTGATGTTTTGTTCGAGAGCCAGTGCTTTGGAAATTTAGTCAGTTACTATATCATTGTGCATTATAATGTAAGTACAAATAACACACTGAAACTTTTTAGTCTTGCATTTTAGGCTAAATCCAGGTCTTAACATTTTTTGATCTTAAGTGACAGACATTTTTTCGAGGTGTGCAGAGAGAGTGACAAACATTTTTTTGAGGTGTACAAAGAGAGAGAAAATTAATAGCAGTTAAATACAAGTGTGTTATTGGGAGGAGTGTGCAATTCGAAAAAAATGACCATCTATATATCTAGTTCATAGACCGTGAAACAAATTGCATGAACGTTTTTGCCATGATATGCATTTCTCATTCACTACAGGGTGCGAAGTCACAAGTTTAGACCGTCCGAATATTTAGTGCATAGAGAGTGAATCAAAGTGCATTCAAAATTTTAGCCATAAAGCGGATTTTTGAGAGGCAAATACTCATGTCTGGCATACATCTACCTTATCAAGCGACCTGGTGACAAGAGTTATGAGGGTATTATCTTCTGCTGCGATATTGCCATTAGCCCTGTTCTTCTTGTTCAACTTCTTGTATGTTGATTTGGTCTAGACATTAGTGTTTTTTTATTTTTGGCTTTTTAAAAGCAGTATCCCCACCAAATGCCCCCATTGCAGCCAATGATTACCTCTTCTGGGAAGCCCTGCATGGAGTTTTAGGGTTTGTGGCCACCAAATTTTCTTCATCCTATTCAAACCCCGGTGGCTCTAAGGCGTTATCATTATACCCACTCTCTTTTCCCTGCTCTTGTTCTCTTTTCATGCCTTCCTGTTCACTTGGGTCTCGATTTTCCTCATTTGGGTATTCGAATTCTTCCTCTCCCCCAACACCCACTTGGTCATTGCTCTTGTCTCCATAAATTCCATCTTCGTTCTACATGTAATAATCCCTCTCATCGTCTCCTTCACCAGAAGTATCAGAATGAGATGACCCATGATCAAGGGGATGTTCCCCTAGTTATTTCAGTTGTTCTGGATAATCATCCAACCCCTCATCTTCTTCTTCATTTTCCTCCTCTTTCGCATAGTCTTCGTCGTTGTCGTAAAAAACCTCATCTTCATTCTTCAGTTTCCTTGCATCCTCCTCGCCATTGCTATCATCCATATTCCAGTCTTCCTCCTCCTTGTCATCTTCAACACGATTCCATGGACTTACCCCAGAGTTGGGCTGGTGGGTGTTGTGATTTGATGGAATATGAGGATCCATTGAGACTTGAACGATAGTAAGCAATCACTTATTGATCTTACAGACTATTATCTATATTGCCTTCTCCTCATTCCAGTTTGCCTTTAAATATTATATTGTCATAATAGTTTTCTCTGAGAACTAAAAGAACCAAGTGTTTTATGGCTTGCCACAAAATTAAATTTGGTGTGAAAAGGACATTGCCGACCAGCTTGGCAGAAGCTTGCAAGGACCAAAAACAACACATCACAGAGACCCTGAAAATAGGGAGCACAAAGAGAGAGATCTTGATGCAGGGGCATTAGACACTAGCCAGCAATGTAGGAAGTTTTGTCCACATGTTGTGGCTAGGAGGATTCAAAACATTTGAATTGTAACAGCTAGGTGTCAGTACCTCAGCTGACTGTATCATTTAGATTAGTTAGATTTGTAGAAGTCGAATAGTTCAGTTCGATCCATCTATCACATTTCAGTTAGTTGAATAATTGTAATTAGGCTTTTGGTTTTCTAAAACGGTCCTCGCAGAGGAACCGAAGAGTCACACTATAATGTATATAAATTGAATCCTCGGATGTATCAGCAGAGCAGAGAGGGAGGAAGAGATATTTCTGCAATAAACTCTATGTGTTAACAATTGTTTCCAGTTAAATGATTTCAGAGCCTATTTTCCATGGTATTTTCTCGAACCATTAATTGTGAAGAAATTGTTTAATTGTGAGACGATTGTACGTTGGTTCTATGTGGAATCGTTGGATGTGGTGACAAAGTCGTAAAGGACATGCTGCACTTTGGTGGGATGGAGTGCAGGCAGAAAGGAGGAGAGTTGGCAAGCAACCTATCAAGAGTTGGACCAAAATGATGGCCAAATTAAAAGGTAAATTCTTGCCCAGTGATTACCAGCTGACATTGTATAAACAAATGCAGAACCTGAGACAGAGGTTGCTGACAGTAAAATAATACACAGAGGAATTCTATAGAATAAGCATAAGGGCTGGGAAATTCCAAGACACACTAGAGAAGACTACCAGATATGTGAATGGTCTCAAGTTGGAGATCCAAGATGAGATTGGTCTTCTGTCTCCTAAGACAGTTGAAGAGGCCTACCAGATGGCCTTGAAAGTAGAGGAGAAACTCCTGAGGAAACAGTCTTCCAAGAAGAGAGGTACTTTCCGGGGAAAGGGAAGTCAGGGTGGTAGAGGAAAGCCTACTACACCCAGGGATGGAGCTAACAATAGCTCACCTCAGAACGCATCTACAGAGGATGATGCAAGGGTCAGAAGGGTTTCTTACAGAGGAAAAGGAAGAGGAGGCAGAGACAGAGGCAGAGGTAGAGAGTTGAGGTGTTATAGATGTCAGCAAGTGGGACATAAGCACTATGAGTGTCCAGAGAATGTGGGTGCTGGTCCAAGAAATGCTGTTGTTGCCCAGGCTGGAGAAGAGGCAGAAATTGAAGAAGAAATTCTTCCAGAGAGGGGAGAATCCTTGGTGGTAAATAAGGTCCTGTTGAAGCAAGCCAAAGAGGTCACTGAGCCTGCACAAAGGAAGACTTTGTTTAGGAGCATATGAAAAGTCCAAGGGAAATGCTGCCAGCTAGTCATTGATAGTGGCAACACAGACAATCTGGTGTCCACTGAGGTAATAAATAATTTCAAGCTGAAGACAAGGGAGCATCCAACTCCCTACAGGGTGTCCTGGCTGCACAAAGGGCACCAGCTGGTTGTAAAAGAGCAGTGTGAGATAGAGCTGCAAATGGTAAAATACAAAGATAAGGTCCTGTGTGATGTAATTCCCATGGATGTGTGTCATATACTGCTGGGTAGACCTTGGCAGTTTGACAGAGCAGCAGTGCATGATGGCAAGAAGAACACTTACAAGTTCTTCAAAGATGGGGTACATCATATATTGATTCCCATGGAAGAAGGAGAGCCATCCAACAGAGTGATTGATCCAAAGACCTTGTTGCTGAGCGGGAAGGAATATCTGCAGCAGATAGAAGAAGAAGAGGTAAGCTTTGCTTTAGTTTGCAAGCCTAAGGTAGTTCTTACTTCTACAAAGATTTATGATTTTCCAGTAGAAATCCAAGAGATGTTAGATGAGTATTGTGACATTATTGTGGATGATTTACCTAATGAGCTGCCACCTGTGAGAAAGATCAGCCATCAGATAGATTTTATCCCTGGTTCAAATCTGCCAAATAAGGCAGCCTACAGAATGACTCCCACAGAAAATGAGGAAATCAGGAGACAAGTACAGGAGTTGGTGGACAAGGGACTGATCAGAGAAATTTTGAGTCCATGTGCAGTACCAGCAGTATTGAGCCCAAAGAAAGATGGAGGCTGGAGGATGTGTACTGATTCCAGAGAAATTAATAAGATCACAATCAGGTACAGATTCCCTTTGCCCAGAATTGAGGATTTAATGGACCGTTTGAGTGGTGCTAAATATTTCTCAAAGATAGATTTGAAGAGTGGATACCATCAGATTAGAATAAGAGAGGGTGATCAATGGAAAACTGCTTTTAAAACAAATGAAGGACTGTATGAATGGATGGTAATGCCTTTTGGGTTGTCAAATGCACCTAGCACTTTTATGAGACTTATGAATGAAGTATTGAAGGAATTCATTGGTAAATTTGTGATAGTGTACCTGGATGATATATTAGTTTTCAGCAGAACTAAAGAAGAACATTTAAGGCATCTTAATCATGTCTTGAAGAAGCTACACCAAGAGAAACTGCTGATAAATTTGAAGAAATGCTCATTCATGAAGGAAGAGTTGGTGTATTTGGGGTTTGTTGTTTCTGCAGAAGGATTGAAGATGGACCTAGAAAAGGTTAAGGCAATTGTGGAGTGGCCTTCACCCAGGAATGTTTTTGAGGTAAGAAGTTTCCATGGACTTGCTAGTTTTTACAGAAAGTTTATAAGAAACTTCAGTAAGATCAATGCACCCATAATTGAGACAATAAAGAAGAGCAAACAGCCATTTAAGTGGACTGCTGAAGCAGAAAGAAATTTTAAAGTTTTGAAGCAAAAGATAACGGAGAAGCCTGTTTTGATTCTGCCTGATTTTACTAAACCATTTCAAGTAAAATGTGATGCCAGTGGAGAGGCCATTGGAGCTGTGTTGAGTCAGGATGATAGGCCTGTAGCCTATTTCAGTGAGAAGCTAAATGACACCAGGAGAAAGTATTCCTCTTATGAGAAGGAATTCTATGCAATTGTTCAGGCACTGAAGAAGTGGAGACATTATTTGATGTCCAGGGAATTTGTATTGTATTCTGACAATCATGCTTTGCAGTATATTGTACAGCAGCCCAAGTTGAAACATAAGCACGCTAAATGGGTTGAGTATCTCCAAGGTTTTAATTTTGTTTTGAAACATATAAGTGGCCAAGCCAATAAAGTAGTTGATGCTTTGAGTAGGAGGCACATGCTTGTTCAAGAAACAAATTTTGAAGTTGTAGGATTTGATTTTCTGAAAGAATTGTATAAAACAGATCCATATTTTAAAGAAGCATTTGAGGCATGTAGTAACCCTATTTTAATAGATAGAAGCCAGTGGCTGGATTATTTCCTGCAGGAGGACTTGTTATTCAGAAGAAGCCAACTGTGTGTACCAAAATGTTCCATGAGAGAAAATTTGATCAAAGAGAAGCATAGTGGAGGACTTGCTGGACACTTTGGTACTGATAAGACTTATGATCAGCTGAGTCACTTTTATTTCTGGCCCAAGATGAGAGCAGAAGTGGAAAATTTTGTGAAGAATTGCAAAATATGTCAGTATGTTAAAGGAAGGAGCCAGAATGCAGGATTGTACACTCCCTTACCTATTCCAGACAGGCCTTGGGACATGGTGAGTATGGATTTTGTTCTAGGATTGCCCAAGAATCAAAGAGGGAATGATGCAGTCTTTGTTGTAGTGGATAGATTCTCCAAAATGGCACATTTTATCCCATGCTATAAAACTAGTGATGCCACCCATGTTGCTAACTTGTTCTTCAAAGAAGTTGTTAGATTGCATGGGTTGCCCAAGAGTATTGTTTCAGACAGAGATACTAGATTTGTGGGTCATTTTTGGAGGACACTGTGGAAGAAACTTGGTACCAAACTGAGTTTCAGCTCAGCTTATCATCCTCAGACTGATGGACAAACTGAGGTAGTGAATAGGAGTCTGGGAAATTTGTTGAGAAGTCTTGTAGGAGAGCATCCCAAGCAGTGGGACCATATTTTTCCCCAGGCAGAATATGCATATAATGACTCACCAAATAGGAGCACAGGGAAGAGCCCATTCCATATTGTTTATGGAATGCACCCCAGAGGAATATCAGAGTTAAGAAACCTGGGAAGGGCAGAGCTAAGGAGTGTAGATGGTGAGGAATTTGCTTCAGAGATCTAGGCCATACATGAACAAGTGAAACAACAACTACAATGCAACAACATCAAATAAAAAAGCAAACTAGACTTGAGACGAAAAGAAGTTCATTTTGAAGTAGGAGATCTGGTTTTGGCACACTCGAGAAAGGAGAGATTCCCAAGGAAGCAGTATAATAAACTGAAGTTCAAAAAGATTGGGCCATGCAAGATACTTAGAAATTTTTCTGCAAATGCTTATGAGATTGAATTACCTCCTGATGTTGGAATATCTCCCATTTTTAATGTTGCATATTTGTACAAGTATGAAGATGATGGTGCAGAAGAAAGATCAGCAAACAAGGAATAGATTGAGTGGAAGGAGCAGCTACCTCCAGCGCAACCATTGCAACCAGAGAAGATATTGGATAAAAGACCATTCAGAAGGACCAGAGGACAAGAGTACTTTCAGTACTTGATCAAATGGAAGGAAAAGCCAGAGGAAGATGCCACTTGGATGACTGAAGGGATGTTGCAGAAGATAGGCAGATCAGTGGAAGAGGTCATGGACAGGAGCCCATGAAGAAAATTTCCCTCGGGAGTCTGATGCAAGGGAATTAGACACTAGCCAGCAATGTAGGAAGTTTTGTCCACATGTTGTGGCTAGGAGGGTTCAAAACATTTGAATTGTAACAGCTAGGTGTCAGTACCTCAGCTGACTGTATCATTTAGATTAGTTAGATTTGTAGAAGTCGAATAGTTCAGTTCGATCCATCTGTCACATTTCAGTTAGTTGAATAATTGTAATTAGGCTTTTGGTTTTCTAAAACGGTCCTCGCAGAGGAACCGAAGAGTCACACTATAATGTATATAAATTGAATCCTCGGATGTATCGGCAGAGCAGAGAGGGAGGAAGAGAGATTTCTGCAATAAACTCTGTGTGTTAACAATTGTTTCCAGTTAAATGATTTCAGAGCCTATTTGCCATGGTATTTTCTCGAACAGTTAATTGTGAAGAAATTGTTTAATTGTGAGCCGATTGTACGTTGGTTCCGTGTGGAATCGTTGGATGTGGTGGTTGTATAAGTCTGCATTTCTCTGTCTATTTCCCTGTAATTGTTTGGATAAAACCTGTGAAGAAATCTCGTGTGTAGGCGAGGTCTGGTAATAAGGGTGAAGCCGCTTAGTAAAGAGATGAATTCATCTATTGTTAATTGAAGTTCGAAACCTGACCTGAGTTAATGAATTAAAAGGAAGAGCTTCACTAGAATTAACCTTGGTTAATCACTGTACAAAAACTGCGAGTGGATTTGCAAGGCGGATTTCCCATATCGCACTGCTTTTGGTGTATAAGCGGTATTTTCCGGTTGTGGAACGATTCTATAGACCTGTTGACGTGTGGCAAAGTGGACCCCCGGAAAACCACCGTTTAAACCGCGCCATCGCACGTTATCGTTCGTACCAGGATGCCAAGTGATATTACCGAGAGCCGTTGATCTGGGAAAGGGCCATCGGACGGTGGTCGCTCACTGTAGATGCGCGAACGATAAACAAGGTGCACGAACGATAAATGAGGTACGGTGCATGCGTTTGATTGGTCAATTGATCGTAGAGGTGGGGTCCAGAGCTAAAGGTTTATTATAAGTCATTTGGTTAAAAAGAGTGGAGTATTGATACAAAGTTTTGAAAGTTAAACATTGGTTATAAAGTTCAGAGATAATATATATAAGCTGGGAGATAGAATTTAACGTTCGAAAGTTGTGAAAATATTTATTTGTCAATTTCTTTGAAATTGATAAATAAATTAAAAAGAAGATAAAGAGCCACGTGGGTAAACCAAAGGGAAATGCTGACAGAGCCACGCTATAGTTGACCAGCTCCCCTTGGGGTCCAAAATTTCAGTTTTGTT
>CM076569.1:659748926-659891324 GCA_034641835.2 Pinus albicaulis
ATCAGCAACAAGTTAGACTGTTCAATCCTGGCTTGTCTGCTTTTAAATTTCTTGTCTTAGAATTTAGAGAATAAAATCTGTCAGACAGCCTAATCCTGACAGATAGTAGTTAGGTAGAGAAGCTTATGAACTCAACTGTTCAATCTAAGTTCATGGAGAAATAAGAGTACACTTAGATTAGTTTTATGTTTTCATAAGAATAAAATGTTGATGAAAATATTTTGCCAATCCAAATGCACTCTGAAAGAAGAAAAAATGTTAGGATCATTAGGATTGGGTAGGTACAGATATTTTTTGATAGAATTCCATTGGTTTAGATGGCTACAGAAATCATCAAGTCAAACAAAGATCAGCAAAAGAAAGAAAAATTTCAGCCCAATGGATAAGGCATTGATCAGCTTCTAGAGAAGACTTGTCTGAAGTTCTTGACATCTTCAAAAAAGACACCATCCCCATGTGGAGCCACTATTAGCCACCTATAAAATTTGTCATATCAAATGGTGGCTAAAATCTTTTTTTAAGCCTTGAAGAAACAATTTCATGACCAAATTGTTAGTTCTTAAAGTCTTATGAATATAACTAACCTCTGAGATAATCTTCACTGCTGTTTCCCTCCTAATCCTAAAAAATTTGCTGTTGCTAAGACAAAGACTGCTTAAAACCCCATTTTTCCCTTCATTTTACTCCCCTTTCCACTCATAAATAAACTCCATTGTCATCCCTTTTTCCTCCATAAGCCTCATTTAACCTTCAAAATCACTCCAAAATCCCTTTAAAACCTTATTACTCTCCCTTATTTGGTTTTAAATCTCCTTGTTTCCCCTATCGGAACCCTCAATTTGCCAAAAAAACCTTGTTTTTAGGCCTAAAAAACCCTTTCTGCATATAATGTTTTCTTAAGCCCCTGAGGGCTTAACTCCTGTAAACCTCCACCTCATAAGACCTATATCCCTACAATCGGGCGCGAAAGGGTCCTAAACCCCCGTCATAAACCCTCATTTCCTTTATTTTCTTTGTTATTTCATAAACTCGACGGTTAGATTTTTCGACGAATATCCACCATTAATCTTTGCAGATCAACAGTCATCATTGAGCACGATAGTCTCTTCCCCTTTTTCCCTTTTCATAACTCCGCCCATCCATCGTTTGATCCAGACCATTCATTCTTCAGATCCTATGGTCGGGATCTAACCCGATAAACCCAAAACTTTGCATTTGGAAAATAACTCTGCCCGAGATTAAATATGAGCTGTCCATTCAAAAGATCCTATGGTCTAGATTAAATCAAAGAGGCCCAACTCTTTTGGGACCTACCTCCCTCTTCGAAAAACACCTGTCCACTCACGAGCTACCATCTGGACCCCACTACCTTCTCCGTTGTGCAACTCTCCCCGTCGTGTGCGATCCACACTGTCGGATCTCCGACCTCCCATCCAACGGCTCACAACATGTTTCGCATTTTTTCTGCGTCTGTGAGTTAACACTCCGAAAAAACACGAAATGGGTGGTATTGAAGGGGACGCGTATCAACCGATGTATGGTATCGCGTTTTTTTGGCCAATTTTCAAAACCACTCCGAAGTCGTGCGAAAACCATTCTGGTTTTTCGCCAAACCACCTTCTCCTCTGCATTGACTTTTCACCTTTTAATCTTGGCTGTCGATTGTTTCAATCTGACGGTTCACATTGTATCCCGATCCCCAGTCTTTGCCTTTCATCTAATCTCCCCAAATTTTTCGCTAAGCAATCTTAGCCGTCGATCTTTAAGATCCGACGGCTCACATTATGTTGCGATCCCATTTCATCTGCCTCCATATAATCTCCCGAATGAATTCATTTTCAATCTCAACCGTCCATCATTTAAATCCAATGGCCTAGATCACTTTTATACCCCAAGCCATCACCCTTCCCATTTTCTCCCGAATGCCCCATAAGAAGATCTTAACCATTCATCGTTCTAATCCGACAGTCCCAATTAAATTTCCTCCATTCTGTTATACCATTTCGCCCTCCGCATTATAAATTCCCGATCAATCTCTTCCATTCATCGTCATGATCAAACGGTCTGGACTTAATCTTAACTTCATTCACCCAACCACCTCCCGATTTACCCCATCAAGTGATCTTGACCGTTGGTTGTTTTCATCCAACAGCCACAATTTAATCTCGCACCCGAGATCTCCAAAGCGGCCTTAACCTATTTTTCACCGGATTTTCTTAACTTTGTTCACTTTTTTGCAGGTTATAAAGGTTTCTTCAATAGTCTTAAAATGATGTTAAGGCCAGGGATGACGATCCCCAGGCCAATTATTCACATGAAAAAAATAATTTACATGGTTCCAACTGTGATTTCACCCATGTTTCATGAGCATTTGTGAAGTCACAAAACCTCTGCGCTCCTGCAAAACAATAGAAGCATAGTGAATGTCAAACGGACAAAGAGTATCAGTGTCAAAGGATGGAATCAAAGCAGAAGTGAAGATTTAATAGGTTTTAAGCATATTTTAAAGGGATTGAGACCTAGAAAATCAAAAATCAAATGCCTAATTCACAGTCAACAGAATACAAAGACCAGAAGACAAAGATTAAGCCTAATTAAGCCTAAAACACAGATCAAAAGCACATTAAAGGTGTTTTAGGAAAAACAAGGATATCTATCAGTCCGAAAAGCCTCCACTGCCACATCAGAGGCTAATTGAATCCTCTCCAGCTACCAAATAGCCACCTGCAGCCTCAAAGAAATCAAAAGAAGGCATAGTTATTGCCTATTCAGAAGATATTTTCCTAAAGACAACTAAACAGTTAATTCAACCAAGGGAACTTATTACAAATTGTCAGCAAAGTTATTACAAAGATAAGAAAGAGCCTTGAAGTCAATCTTTTCATCCATTAAGCCTAAAAAACTGAAACAGAGTTGTAGATAGAATGCGTTCCTGCCTTATTCCTTGCATGGTTTTCAAGGCTAGGAATTTCATTTACTATGGAATTAATGATACTTGAACCCTAGAAACTCTTCCACCTCCTCATTTTCTTATAAAATATCCTTGAGGAGTACATAGTAAAAGGTTGGTCTCTGGATACCTGTTGCATGTAAATAGTTTTCTGAAGCTGTTGTAGCCCTGTTTGTAATTGAAGATACATAATTTGAGATGAGAAGTTTGAAGCTGTAGAAATCTACTGGACTTGATGATTGTAACTCGTTTCAACATCAAATACAAATAGCTGATTTATGGGATCTTGGTCTATGTCAATGGTGATATGTTTCTTATTGTAAATTGTTATTTTCTTTTTGTTTCCATTCTGTCCACTTTCTCTAATAAAGAACAGCAAATATAGAGCTAGGATTTACTGTTAAAAGTACCCTACTCTCACTGATAAGCTTTATCTTTATGTTTTCTTCCATTTTGTATTTAAGAATGATTTAATACAGTCCAAGCAATTAAGGAATGTTGGTGTTCCCACGTCTTACTATTTAACTTTAAACATTGTTCTCGAATGATATTTTCATTACATGCTAAGTAGAGTTGGACTAGGAAAGTTTATGGTTTTCCCTATCTTCTAGTTCTGTCTCCAAAGGTGGTTTGAAAGGTTCCCTTAAGAGTATGTTGAAATCAGGATAGGTTCAAAGTCCTTACCTGATCTTAGACTACTTTTTGTGTTTATCATGAATGTTTTCCTTTTGAATATGTTGAAATCAGGATAGGTTCAAAGTCCTTACTTGATCTTAAGCTATTCTAAGTGGTTTTAATGTTTTCTATTGAAATTACATCAAAAGCAGGATAGTTTCAAAGTACTTACCTAATCTTAGATTACTTTTATGTCTTTTCTTAAAGTGCATGCCAAAAGCAGGATAGTTTCAAAGTACTTGCTTGATCTTAGGCTGCCCTTTGTTCCTTCATCTGTTTGATTTCCCTTCTTATTGTTTCATTCCATAAAATCAACTTAAAGAGATCCTTTGACATAGATGACTTGACCCATGGACCACTCTTGAACCTTGTTGTTTCAATTAAATCCTCTTATGACTCTATAGCCTAATGGATTGAAGCTGCTCCTTGCCTATCTTATTAGCTGAACCATTCTCCCACTTATTTACACCTTCACCCTTCATATAGACTTCCTTCACATTCATCATATCCTTGCCCAACCAAAACCAAACAAAACCCTTGTTCTTAATAACTAGCCTAATATCACACTAAAATCCTTTTAAAGATAAATCAATCTTTGCACTTATAGAGAGATCCCTCTCTGGATTCAGGAGGGCTAGATCCTAGAATCCCAAAGTGGTTCATATGTAGGCTTTGCAGTTAGTATTTTCCAATCTTGCAAATTACAGAGACCTAACAGGTCACTCCACTAACAATATTGTTGACTATAGCATAGTGGTTGAGCTACTATCTGATGCTATTTCACATGTTAGTCATCATACTCGACTCACAACTCTTAGTACTACAACTTGTGAATGTATACTCGGTTAGAAATCCCACCATCCTTCACATCGTTTTGAGAGTACTCCTTCTAGAAATACATTTCGATTTCATACAATATGAACACATTTCTAGAAATCTAAACACATTAGCATATGCCCTAGCTAATCACGTTTTATATATACATTTGCAACGAATATAAATAAATTTCAATTCACATCACATAATATTGAAAGCATAATATGAACTAATAAACATTGAAAACATGTATATATATATGTATATATATTTGCAACGAATATAAATAAATTTCAATTCACATCACATAATATTGAAAGCATAATATGAACTAATAAACATTGAAAACAAATATATATATATATATATATATATATATATATATATATATAGTTTGGTTTTACAAAAACTTGTGCCCCGAGATACATTTGGCTACATTTCCCATATGAAAAACTACATGCAAATATCTAAGCAGACTAATCAACGGTGCTCATGATAAAAAGACACTACGTGAGCCATATTGCGTGGTAATTGACCAAGACGGCTACGCACTCTGATAGTGTGTCGCTAAAGTCGCATATGAATGTGATCGACTATAGTCTCATCAACCATATGGGTCAATACCTCCATGTGGTGCCCCATCTCTGATAGGATCTTAGCTACCTCAAGATCACGTAGTGCATCTTGTCCTACCGTTGCGGCCTGTACTGGAACCAATGCCTCCTCATGTGGGTATCCTCTTGCACAATGGAGATATGAAGCACACACTCGTCGAACTAGTCCAACATCTCCATGAAACATCAAATACTTTAGTCTCGGAAACATCAAAAACAAAAAAAATTGTAAAACTTTTAAAAACTTAATGGTCGAAATACTTTTACCTGAAGCATCCCAATACTCACCCTTGGGAAGCACGAGCTCGGGATCATCATGGAAATCCATCCCTGTGTAAGGATAATCATCTCTCATAATTAATTGCCTGCACAACCATCCAAAGAAGGCTGATGAAAACCTGATCATCGATGGACCTACATGTTGGGCCATATGATCTATCCACCTCCTCATCTGTGGTACCCTCGTATCTATAGGTTTGAGTATACTACGATGAGGCTGAATTAGTGGCACACGCTCCAAAGAAAAAGAGACTAAGATCAAACCATAACCAAAGTTTTTCAACTTCCCCTCTTTCACTTTGATTAGTTTTTCCTTCATATTGACCAGGACACCCTCACTCCAGTTGAAAAATGTTGGCTCTAGACATTCTATCCCATATTGCATGTCTGATTGACTCGCTACATGGAGTGTCAAGCTACCTACCAATATCGCAATGATAAATAGGATCGTTCTCAAAGGTAACTAGGTCACATATTTAATATTTATCTTTCCATCCTTAGTAGGTTGGGCTCAAGGTCTGCAATATATGTTGATATGGTCTTTCACAGTCTCCCCGCCACTCCTCCTGCCTAGGAGAGAGATGGGAGCATCCCTCTTGGATAAACATGTTAGAAAGTAGATATCCACTACCTTTATCTCGAGAAAATGTTCCCCAAACTTGAACGCATGTACCTGAACATACCATGAATGAACGAGATATTTTCGAACAACTCACTTTGTTGCCTCATACTAGGTATCCAGAAGAGTTTTAACAATCCACAGTTTTTCAATACCTTAATAGTGGTAGTATCATTTGTTGTAGTCAAATATTTCTCTTCATGTTCTCTTTCTCACTAAATGAATGTCATTTTGTGATAATGAATGCCTGGAGCATCAACAAAGGATTCATTATTCTCCTTTTCATGAAAAAAATCTAACAAAATATGAGGGAAAACTAATAAACCATTAATTATTTTGCACCCAACGCACCCCTATAATGCAAACTAGAGCATTGCACCTCTCCCAATAGAGATAATATTCCTAGGTGCAACACGTATTTTGGGGAAGGATTGGTCCTAGGGCGTGTTTTCGAAACCTTGGGGCCCTCAAAACCTCAACAAATTTCCATGAAATCACAAAAGTGGACCATCAAATGAAAGACAAGGGTTTTAGATCCTACCTAGAAGCAACGATACTCGAAATGATCAACCAGATTGGGCACAATCAGCTGCAAAAGATTGATGGAAAAATTGCTTTGAAACTCTCATTGTTGAAGTCAAATGTGAAATAGTAAAAATCAATAGTCAATTTGAGTATTTATTGTAATTGATTGCATTATTTTATTCAAATTTAATGTTTTGACCTATCTATGCTTCATTTTTACTGTGAAATAGGTATGTTTAATCCTTTTTATGGTGTTTTGAGCAGGTCGGTCATTGTTGATGTTGTTTTATCATGTTTGAAACAAGTTGTTTTGACTGGGGAGTATACTTTTATCTCTTTTTCGGGTTCTATAAACCTACGAAAAAGGAACTCATTGGAATCCTCTTTCAACTATTTTTAGACTCCCAAAACATGAAAATATTTTTGAGCACTTGTCTTTTAGAACTCATTAACTTAAATGAAAATATGTTCACTCAGTATAAGTTTAACCCTTTTACGAACTGACATGAACTATTTACAAAAAATGAATACCTTAGCCGAACATGGCTAAGAGGTTCTCTTGAGTATTGTTTTCTACCTTTTCGAACTTGAGAGACTATCTACGAAAAGGGACATTTGAAGTTTTCTTTTTTTCCTCTTTTTCAAACTCTCTAAATGTGAAAAAGATGTTGAGTTTTACCTTCGCTATACTCGTTAAAACATAAAACAACAATGGACTTGTCAAACATGACAAGGCTGAACCACTCCTTCTAAGGGTTCATTAAAAATACTCAGAGGGATTCATCCGAAGGATGAACTTATAGATCAATCATATGCTATCCTCCTCAAGCTTGTTAAAAAATAAAGAGGTACTAACAAGTATGGTTGGGGAAATTGGGAAAACATGATACTCCATTTTTCTAATGGCAGCGAGTCTCTCTTGAACACGTCACTCTTCCACTTCATGTCCATGGCTATTGGGTTGGGTAATATTTTAGTTATTCAGTCCATCATACTTTTTCAAAGCTTCCATATCATTTTTGGGTCAATGCTGCCAAATACATTCAGTGTCAATATGTGTTCAAGAGAAGTCATTTCATTTTATATCTGTCTCAATACTCTTAAGCGCTCATTCTATGTTTTCCTTTTCCTGATCCATTTTTGTATCATCATCGTTATGTCTCAATCATGATACATGTTTCTTGCCGTTGATGGGGGATACATCAAGGCCCTCCTGCGATAGGCCGCTTCTTGTTGACATTAGCACATCATCTAGGAAGTTGTCTTAAAAAAACCCCTTTTTACCCTGGTGCTTGCTTACGTCAATGCCAACTTTCCTCGCTCTTAACAACATGTTTACATCATTTGCCTTCAACGGAAATACTCTGTGTGGTGTTTGACATCAACTATTTACTCACACCATACATATTGTACTATAGTACCTTGAGAGCCACTAACATCATCGGTAGGTAATCAGATGGTTTTTTCCATGTTCGACCTCAGCTCATAGGTTCACATGGTTAGACTCATACGTTAGTTGGTTGTGTGGACGAGATAGAAGACCCCGGATCTAGTTTCATCCATCTAGGCTGCGATTTCAGGAGTTATACAGAGATCACAATGCATGATGGCCATGATCATATAGAAAGTCATCAAGTCATGGGTCCACCAATTGCATTTGTGGATGCATATTTTGATCATTGTACATGTTATTTTAGCTTATGTGCTGAGTATGGGTATGCCTCCCTCGTCAAAGAGATGTCATGATATAAATGTATTGTAACATATGAAGCTCATCAGTTGTTCTTGATCCCGACTTGTCACAAGTTAAAGCACTTCAGTCATCATTCATCATTTCTGACTTTGTGCTTTACGAGGAATTCCATTATACGCCATTTTTTCACATCCATCCATTAGGCCTCCTAATGGGAGCAATCAACATCCTATTCCCCATTGTCAACATCATTGCACAAATCCCTAAGTGAACCTCCTTCATTTTCCAGAATTTCTTCATGAAACCACCTCATCTGAGTCAGTTTTAGTACCAATGCTCCCTGGCCTTCCTCTGGACAGTGTTCACCTACAGGTTGCTCCACTGTGGCCAATGTTGATCATCTGCAGTTTTCTCCCCTTTGCACCTGTGTTGGTTCTATAAATTTGGGAAAAAGAGAGAATTTCTAGAAGCTTCCTCTTCTAGAAGCTTCTAGAATTTGTTATAACCATTTACCTCTTATTAAACTTTCTGATCCTATCTCATCCTTCTTTGGAGTTTCCATCCCTTATCCTTTCATCCCATCCTCCCATCAAAGGTGGATCTAAAACCTTAAATTGGTAATTGGATAAGAATTCCCAATTACCCCACTCATCTATATATTAACTACCTTGCATATGCAAGGGGTTATATTTTGGAGAGTGATTCTACTCGTATGCTATTGAGGTGAGAGATTAACATTCCATGCATTTAGGGTGATTGGAATTGCATATTGTGGCAAGGAAAGGACAAGTTAATAGCTCGAAGGAGCTCTTCTACAAGATCAATGCCTATTTGTGGTTGTAATCTCATTTCATCTATATCAATGCAAAGAGTTATTTTTTTTCAAGGGGTGTTCCAAACCGCTCCTAAAAATCCACTTTTGGGGGCAGTTTGTATCTCTTAAAAAACCATCCCTAAAATATTTGACTTTTATAGGTAGTGCTTTTGGGGAGGGAAGGGGGTGGGGGAGAGGGGGTTTAAAAAAACTAAACTTCCTCCAATTCCCACCTTTTGAGGCGGATAACGACTCCCCTACCCTCCTATAATTTTTTTTTGTAGTAGTGGATAGAACATGCATTACATAGACACCTCCAACATATAGGGAGAGATGAAAATTCAAAACTACTTGAAGTTGATCATACATTGCATTTAAAAAAAAAATGTAATAACACAAGTAAGAACCAATGCAAACAAGGTGACATGTGAAAAAATAAGTTGGGAACAACCAAAGGAGTAGTTGGAGAATGATTATGCCAAGTATGTGAAAATGAGAAGGTAGACAGTGAACAACAATTTCTCCTATACTATGCAATGTACTAGGAAATAAGAGAAACGTTGAATTTCCATATCATAAAACAAAAATCAATGTTTCAAGATGACATAGTGAGAGGTACAACAATGTTGTTTGAGAAAAATATTTGGAAAGAAGTAGATGGTTGAGAGTGGAGTGAAAGAAATAACTAGCCATTGATATACAGAAAAGTGGATTGAATTCACCTGAGCTTGTCAAGTTCATGATTTAAATCACGTTATTACACACTACGTTTAGCTACCAAAGGTTTTATCTTTATTCAAATTTCAATACATAGAACATATATTTTTGTGTTCTAGATGGATATTCATCTTATGGACTCATGTAAGTGCAAGTGACAAAGCAAAAGAAGAGAGGGGAAGGCAAAACACCCCATCATCAATTAACTATTATATTATTAAAAACACCATTAGGTATATTAAGACTTATATAAAGTTATAAACTATTTTTCGTAATCAATATATGATTGAAGGAAATAAAGAAAAAAAAATGTGGTAAAATCTTATTTAAGCATTAAAAAAACTGTTATTTTAAAGGACTACTATATGTAAAAAATTGAAACCATTTTCTATAAAAATATAAATAATGTATTTATATTTATCCACTAATAATTTTCATAGATTTAAATAAGTTGGTATGATAATTGTTATTGATTCAATTATACTTAATTTATTTTTATAATTATTTGTAATAATTTCAATACTATTTTTATTAATTTAAAATAGTTTTTGATTAATTGATTAATTTTATTTTTTATATTAGTTTTTGGATGATATACTTGGTAAAGATTGTAAACATGTTATGTAAAATATGATAAACTTTATTCATCTCAATTTTAATAGGAAATCATCTCAATTGTCTATTTATTCTTCCTATTTGAATAAATTTATCAAAATATTCTTAATAACTCTAAAACAAGCTTTTGGAAGTTTTACTCTAAAAAAGAAGCTATATAATCCATCACATTGCATTAGCTTTAACAAAATGACATACAATAAGGTGTTTCTAAGAAAGGTTCAAAATTGAAATAGTCGTTTCCCTTCAATAGTTCTCTAGCTTGTCGTAGAAGGGCATAAAATGATTTCCCATGCAAATGAAAATTAAGATAGAAAATTGCTTGTCAAATTTGAAATGAAAATTATTTATAATTTTCTCAATTGAAAAGTGAAGTGAAATGTTCATGACATGTTCTAATTGTCATTATTTTTACGTTTTTTTTTGTTATGTTTTTCTTTATTATTTATTTTTTATATACCGCAAAAAATAAAAATAAAATATTAAAAATTTCCCCCATATCACAATAGTTCAAAAAATAAATACTATCATTTTTATACAATATAATCCTATTGTTATGGACCTCGTGCATACATGTACAAATATTTATTGAACTTACCTACCGAATACTCTACTTGCTTTCATTTACTACTTGATCCACTAGCTTGGATTTATGATTATTACGTGCATCTCTTCATTATACCTATATGAACATATGACAATGGACACTATGTATAAAAATTGATTCAATTAGTAAAATAAGTATTATTTGACTTAAGCATTCATTTTTGTTGAGAAAATTTAATGTTATTTATAGTTTCTTTTTCATATGGTGTTATGCATCACAATGCACATGCTCACCAATCATTGGGCTTATAATTTTTATCACAAAAGCTTCTTGTAAGTTATATTTAATTTATAGAAAATTGTGTTAGAGAAGGTTTTAAATAATTCTTGTTTTTCCTTTTTATTGGACATTGAAGTGATATCTATACAATAATGCTATATTTTGTTTTCCTTCAAAAAAATTCATTCCATTTTTTTGAAAATTGGACCATTTATCCTATGAAAATTTATAATAAAGGAGAATAGTTTCATCGTATAACAATTTCATTATATTTGAGGACACATGAAAGAGTAAATGGTCCTATGAATACCCTCTATATGATTCCTATATATACTCTAAATAAATGGTCCTATTGAATCTCCTCCATGTGATTCTTATATAGAGTGCAAGTAAATAGTCCTATTAAATTCCTTCCATATGAGTTTTATATAAATTGTAATACTAGTGAATCATTGTTGAACCACTGGCATCTATGTTGACTCCTTCAAATGTACCTAGAGTTCTGATATAGCTTGTAGACTTCACACAATAGGAGGTACGAACTATGAGGTGTACAAGAAAATTTTAAATTATCTTTTTCTTAGTTGTTTTTTTAAGTTAAGAAGCATTTATATTACTCATTCATAAAAAAAACATACATCATGATTTATGTTCACTGGTCTGCCACTATGGAAACAAGATCAATAGCATAGCAACAAATCTTTTGTCCATTTGAACAATTTAAACTTGAGGATAAAACCTGAAGTATGCTGCTACTAAGATATATAATAAAAAAGAAAGGAAAGGAATCCATTTGAATGGAGAAACCACTTGGAATAATATCAAGTATTTCATCTTCCTCTTCAAAGGTAGATAATTCCAGTTCTACAAAAAACATTGCCTAAATCATGGCCTTATCAATAGGCTTCCTCGTCTGCTTTTGTATTTCATCAAAGCAATTCATCAATGCACAAGAGAATCTCCTGTTAAATTTTACAGAGCTTTGCTAGCGATAATTTAGTGAAAAATTATTTTTCATTTTCATATGAAAGAAATAATTTATTTTAACTTCTCAATATAAAAAAAAACCTGAATAAAATTAATTCTAACTAGGAATTTCACTTATTATTAAAAAAAATATTGACCCATTTATCCAGTGCAGATGGCCCACCTGCTGGGGCACAATCTGCTTACATGTGCTAATGCAGACCTCCAGAGTCATGGTAAGAATGTAAATAACTGGTGTTTTAGATTATGGAATCCAGTTTCGTTTTCTGAGAAAGATGGCTCATGGGGAAGCTCTGACTTTATTGCATATAGATTCATTTTAATATTATTTTAACATTTTATAGAAGGAACTCTATGAATAATAGTGTTTACATATTGTCAGAGTGATTTCATATCTTATGTGTGCACAAATTCTGTTGGGTGCTTTCACAGGAGATAGTCTTGTTCCTGTCCTTTGAGATAATCAAGGAGAACACTCTGCGCTCCATTGTAACAGTTTTGGACAGGGAATTAATAAAGAGATGCAGCTCTAATTTGTGGGATCCATGTGGTATGAAATTTAGCATTTGTTCTCTCCTTTGTGTTCATATGTCAATTGTTATGTGTATCATCCATCCATAAACATTTCTGGTTGAATGCTTTCAAGATAGAAAGGTAGAATCCATTTTAATGCTCTGCCTTGGGAAATCATTCAATATTCTGTGTTTTCTTTTGTTTGAAAAGGATCCATTACTCATGCCCTTTTCAACTCCTCACCAGTCTTTCCATTCCATCCTTATTTAAAATTTATTGCTAAAATTTCCTGCCTACCTTGCCCCATGAAATAACCTGTATCCTGATTTAATTCCCCAGTTTGAAACTATCCCATTTGTCCCACACATCCCTGAAAAATTCATTCATTTCATTAAAATATTTTCCCATTATTATACCTAGCCTAATATCAGTCCATTATTGTACTTTTTTGAATATATTTTCACGGAGAGAGCCCTCTCCTGACCTTGTAGGGCTAGCTACAAGGCTGAGCGTGGTTTAGATGTTACCCTGATGTGCCTTTTCAGCCTGAGGTCCAAATCAGGCGATAACACTGCACATACTGAAGCTTTCTAGATTCTGTCCATCTCTCCTTTCTCTGATAGATGGATCTCACAGGCTGAGCCAGAGATCATGCTTTGATACCACTGTAATGTTCACAAATCTGGAACAGCTCATGAATCATACATGAAAAACGCATTTCCAGCAACAAATGCAATAAAACAGTAAAATGGACTCTTGGATCCCATATATTAGTCAATATACATTCTAAATCCAAGATTATATTTGAAGCAAAGCAAACTAGGTGGGTTAAACAAATCTCCCACACCTAGGTTTGCCAAAAAGTGCTAAAACCCCAAGACTGCAAAATGCCAGAGCAGGTGCTCAAGGGACTGCTCTGTCTAAGAGATGGTTTACACATAAAATGATAGGAGAAAAATAGATCTACTCATATATTGATAAATAATACTGAAGAACATAGATCTAAGCTCCTTATACAAAATACAAAAGAAACCGGCAAGGGTTTCTTATCAAACACTCTGCATACAAATGGGAAATTCGGTAATTCACTGGATAACCACTATAACACTGAAGTACATGAGTGTAGAAGGCTGAGATATGACTGATCTGATGCAGATCCCTCAATGGCTTCCTCCCATGAAAGGATGAACCTTTCAATCACAAGGAAACTTAGCAATGGAGCCACCAAACCATGCAATGAATACTGCCTCCAGAATAACGCACTCCCTAGCAGAAACAATGCTAGGAATGTCTGGGAAATGTGTGGTCTGATACTACAAATCTGAAATAAGCTCTGGAGCTCTCCAAACAGATCTCTCAAGTGAAGGAAACCTTCCTCCAATGAGAAACTAGCTCAGATGTCGAGATTCCAATCCCTTCCACTGCTGCACCCAGCAACACTACACAATCTCTGGCAAGAACTGCGCTGATGAAGATGGCCGAAGCTTGGCCTAAAAACTTGATGTGGAATGATGAAATCAAAATCTCCCAATGAGGCTCCTCAAAGGAAAGAGGTGGGATTCTCACCCGGGAACACCCAGTGCTAAACAACACTGCAGCTTTGCTAAATAGCAAAGCAGCAACAATTCTTGGCAAGCAAGCATGATAATATAAGACATGAAGAATAATGCTGCCATCCTCTTCCTTATATAAGACATGAGTTTGCTTGCCCTTGGCCCCACTCAATTAGGTTACTTCGAACCCAAGTTACATCTCCCTCCAAAATTGTGTTATTCATCCTTGGATTCCTCCTCCACTAAAACTGCGTTGTTGACTTAGTCAAAGTAGCTTGAATTTAACCATGTTCACTCATGGAGGTGTTTTATTAGGCTAGAAAGAATGTCTCCTTTCACACTTGGAGTGTTTTTATCCTCCTTAGGAGAGTTATGGGCTTTTCTACCCATTTATTTATCGACTAGAGCTGCTACTAACTCTAATGTTCCATTTAGCTTGGAGGCTAAAATTTTGGAAAATTACATCCTTTCATCCCATCCTCCCATCAAAGGTGGATCTAAAACCTTAAATTGGTAATTGGATAAGACTCCCAATTACCCCACTCATCTATATATTTACTACCTTACATATGCAAGGGGTTAGATTTTGGAGAGTGATTCTACCCGTATGCTATTGAGGTGAGAGGTTAACATTCCATGCATTTAGGGTGATTGGAATTGCATATTGTGGCAAGGAAAGGACAATTTAATAGCTCGAAGGAGCTCTTCTACAAGATCAACGCCTATTTGTGGTTGTAATCTCATTTCATTTATATCAATGCAAAGAGTTATTTGTTTTCAAGGGATGTTCCAAACCGATCCTAAAAATCCACTTTTGGGGGCAGTTTGTATCTCTTAAAAAACCATCCCTAAAATATTTGGCTTTTATAGGTAGTGCTTTTGGGGAGGGAAGGGGGTGGGGGAGAGGGGGTTTAAAAAAACTAAACTACCACCAATTCCCACCTTTTGAGGCGGATAACGACCCCCCTACCCCCCTATAATTTGTTTTTTTAGTAGTGGATAGAACATGCATTACATAGACACCTCCAACATATAGGGAGAGATGAAAATGCAAAACTACTTGAAGTTGAGCATCCATTGCATTTAAAAAGAAATGTAATAACACAAGTAAGAACCAATGCAAACAAGGTGACATGTGAAAAAAGAAGTTGGGAACAACCAAAGGAGTAGTTGGAGAATGATTATGCCAAGTATGTAAAAATGAGAAGGTAGACAGTGAACAAAAATTTCTCCTATACTATGCAATGTACTTGGAAATAAGAGAAACGTTGAATTTCCATATCATAAAACAAAAATCAATGTTTCAAGAGGACATAGTGAGAGGTACAACAATTTTGTTTGATAAAAATATTTGGACAAAAGTAGATGGTTGAGAGTGGAGTGAAAGAAATAACTAGCCATTGATATAGAGCAAAGTGGATTAAATTCACCTGAGCATGTCAAGTTCATGATTTAAATCACGTTATTACACACTACGTTTAGCTACCGAAGGTTTTATCTTTATTCAAATTTCAATACATAGAACATATATTTTGGTGTTCTAGATGGATATTCATCTTATGGACTCATGTAACTGCAAGTGACAAAGCAAAAGAAGAGAGGGGAAGGAAAAACACCCCATCATCAATTAATTATTATATTATGAAAAACACCATTATGTATATTAAGACTTATATAAAGTTATAAACTATTTTTCGTAATCAATATATGATTGAAGGAAATAAAGAAAAAAATTGTGGTAAAATCTTATTTAAGCATTAAAAAAATTGTTATTTTAAAGGACTACTATATGTAAAAAATTGAAACCATTTTCTATAAAAATATAAATAATGTGTTTATATTTATACAGTAATAATTTTCATAGATTTAAATAAGTTGGTATGATAATTGTTATTGATTCAATTATACTTAATTTATTTTTATAATCATTTGTAATAATTTCAATACTATTTTTATTAATTTAAAATAGTTTTTGATTAATTGATTAATTTTATTTTTTATATTATTTTTTGGGTGATATACTTGGTAAAGACTGTAAACATGTTATGTAAAATATTATAAACTTTATTCATCTCAATTTGAATAGGAAACCATCTCAATTGTCCATTTATTCTTCCTATTTGAATAAATTTATCAAAATATTCTTAATAACTCTAAAACAAGCTTTTGGAAGTTTTACTCTAAAAAAGAAGCTATATAATCCATCACATTGCATTAGCTTTAACAAAATGACATACAATAAGGTGTTTCTAAGCAAGGTTCAAAATTGAAATAGTCGTTGCCCTTCAGTAGCTCTCTAGCTTGTAGTAGAAGGGCATAAAATGATTTCCCATGCAAATGAAATTAAGATTAAAAAAACAATATTAAAAATTTTCCCCATATCACAATAGTTCAAAAATAAATGATATCATTTTTATACAATATAATCCTATTGTTATGGACCTCGTGCATACATGTACAAATATTTATTGAACTTACCTACCAAATACTCTACTTGCTTTCATTTACTAATTGATCCACCAGCTTAGATTTATGATTATTACTTGCATCTCTTCATTATACCTATATGAACATATGACAATGGACACTATGTATAAAAATTGATTCAATGTGGGTTTGATTCATAGTAAAATAAGTATTATTTGACTTAAGCATTCATTTTTGTTGAGAAAATTTAATGTTATTTATAGTTTCTTTTTCATATGGTGTTATGCATCACAATGCACATGCGCACCAATCATTGGGCTTATAATTTTTATCACAAAAGCTTCTTATAAGTTATATTTAATTTATAGAAAATTGTGTTAGAGAAGGTTTTAAATAGTTCTTGTTTTTCCTTTTTATTGGACATTGAAGTGATATCTATACAATAATGCTATATTTTGTTTTCCTTCAAAAAAATTCATTCCATTTTTTTGAAACTTCGACCATTTATCCTATGAAAAATTATAATAAAGGAGAATAGTTTCATTGTATAACAATTTCATTATATTTGAGGACACATGAAAGAGTAAATGGTCCTATGAATACCCTCTATATGATTCCTATATATACTATAAATAAATGGTCCCATTGAATCTCCTCCATGTGATTCTTATATAGAGTGCAAGTAAATAGACCTATTAAATTCCTTCCATATGAGTCCTATATAAATTGTAATACTAGTGAATCATTGTTGAACCACTGGCATCTATGTTGACTCCTTCAAATGTACCTAGAGTTCTGATATAGCTTGTAGACTTCACACAATAGAAGGTATGAACTATGAGGTGTACAAGAAAATTTTAAATTATCTTTTTCTTAGATTTTTTTTAAGTTAAGAAGCATTTATATTACTCATTCATAAAAAAAAACATACATCATGATTTATGTTCACTGGTCTGCCACTATGGAAACAAGATCAATAGAATAGCAACAAATCTTTTGTCCATTTGAACAATTTAAACTTAAGGATAAAACCTGAAGTATATTGTTACTAAGATATATAATAAAAAAGAAGGGAAAGGAATCCATTTGAACAGAGAAACCACTTGGAATAATATCCAGTGTTTCCTGCTTTTGTATTTCATCAAAGCAATTCATCAATGCACAAGAAAATCTCCTGTTAAATTTTACAGAGCTTTGCTAGTGATAATTTAGTGAAAAAATATTTTTCATTTTGATATGAAAGAAATAATTTATTTCAACTTTGTCAATATAAAAAAAAATAAAAAAAAATTAATTCTAACCAGGAATTTCACTTATTATTAGAAAAAAAAGATTGACCCGCTTATCCAGTGCAGATGGCCCACCTGCTGGGGCAGAATCTGCTTACACGTGCTGATGCAGACCTCCAGAGTCATGGTAAGAATGTAAATAACTGGTGTTTTATATTATGGAATCCAGTTTCGTTTTCTGAGAAAGCTGGCTTAGGGGGGAGCTCTGACTTTATTCCATATAGATTCATTTAAATATTATTTTAACATTTTATAGAAGGAACTCTGTGAATAATAGTGTTTACATATTGTCAGAGTGATTTCATATCTTATATGTGCACAAATTCTGTTGGGTGCTTTCACAGGAGATCGTCTTGTTCCTGTCCTTTGAATGTTGATACAAAAGATAGAATTCGTCTTTATCGCTGTATTCCCTCATAACCCAATTTGATGTATTGTAGTAATATACAGAGTACTATACACTGTGTGTATATTCACAGGTACCCATATTGGTACTGTATGTTGGGTTTTGTCTTTTGGTTAATTGAGTCTACAAAGTTTCTTACTCGTATTCCACCAACAGTCTGAATTGATAGGCTTATATACACATTGTGTATACATTCAGAGGACCCCATCAGAGGACGCTTGAGTCTTGCATCAGTTCTGAATCAGCAGGGGAAAACATGACAAGATCGGGTGAGGAAATCAGCAGGGGTCAATTTCTACCAGAGGAGTCCTTCAGGAGCTGGGGAAGTTATTCAAATGCTCTGCGACAGACCGGGAATAGATTTTGGGACAGACTGTTTGCAAGGTCTTCGGTCGAGCTGGAAATGACCGAGGTTCGGGCTCGGAGTGGGCATGACATGAAGAAGAATCTAAATTGGTGGGATCTGATTTGGTTCGGAATTGGAGCTGTTATTGGTGCTGGGATTTTTGTCCTAACAGGACAGGAAGCTAAAGAAGACTCTGGGCCCGCAGTCCTATTGTCGTATGTCATCTCGGGAATCTCTGCCATGCTTTCTGTGTTTTGTTACACCGAATTTGCTGTGGAAATCCCCATCGCAGGTCAGAAGCTCTGATTATGCAAGATTTTGTAATTTGTTATTCTTTTCTAAATAGATATCTAATGTAGAATCAGTGAAATACCCAATAGAAAAGACGTCTCTGTTATACTTTCAGATAATATAGTAAGTTGATGCAACCCTACTGGCTGCTCTTTAGCTTTCCCAGTACCGTTTGGCTTTGCCAAACCTGGCCACTGTTCTTTACTTTGTGTTAACGCCTTTAAACTCTTTGTGGGGGCAAATCCAACAGGTTCTTTAAACGAATCAAGGGTGTGGATCATCCCAATCTCTTTTTATTCGACGAAAAAAATACTGTGCTTTGTATTAATCAATACCAGTACATAGTACACTATAGATTATATATTATGTAAGTCACTGCCTCAGACATAGGCACAAAACACTGAAGAAATTCACACATATATACAATTTTCACTAATCTACTTGTAACATAGGCACAAATATAAAGGAAAATAAAACATAGATCTCGTATCTACGCTTGTTCAACATACCATTATTATGCATCCCAAAAACTTAATTATGTTTAGTATGTGAGGAAAAATGTGCACTAAGAGCCATATTAGTTCACAGAAATATAAACAAAAAGAAAGTTCTCAAAAAACATATGTGATAGATCCATATGATTGTAAGTGGCGATTCATGGCAGTTGAATGGAGGTCGCGTCTTGCTGTAGGATGTTTCAAAGTATTGGTATTGAAATAAGAACAATGCATAATGATGTGGGATACAGGTGCTCCCAGATACCAAACATTACCTCTCTGCTCAGGGAAATAAGATTTTTCCTTTCCCCCGACATTATCAGGCAAGCCCTCTGCTTTCCCACCAGCGCCACCTATACCAGTTTCAGTGAAGTGGCCTTAACCTCCCAGTTCACCAAACTGCCATGGGAGCACCAAAACGATTTCATTTCCTCTATAACTAGCAACCAGGCTACGTCTCTTCCTGTTGCAGAACATTTCCCGTTGAGTATATTCAAAGAAGAAGTGCAACCCATCCTTGCCCTCATCGCCGGTCTTTTAGGTGTAGGTGATTTGGGGGAAATTTCTAGGGTATGTGTTTATTTCTTGTGGTTAATGTCTCAAAAGGGGGTGGTTCTAGATATTCTTGGCTGCTAACATTCAGACCCAGTTCCAAGAGCTTTCAGAAACTGGTCACTTCCGTTTTTGCTCAATGGTCTTCTACCTTTTCTTATATCAGCATGCTGACAAGTTCGAGGGTTTGGGCTTAGATAGGGTATACGATGTCAATTCTCAACCCCGACCTGTTTTTGATTGGAACTTTGCAGTACGCCAATTGCAAAATGGGGTGGGTTATTCTAGGTTCCTAAATGATTTCATGCCCATTGTCTATACTATCATCCATGATTCGCCCTCACCTAGGGTTTTTCCTGAAATGAAGAGCTGGCTACAAGCTAGTAAAGCCCAGAGCACCGGGGATTGGTATCTGTTCGACAATTGCACTGAAATTCGAGTCTATGGAGCCGAAGTTCCCCCTTACCAGCTGCCTGTGTTTCCTACTCGACGAGTCTATGCCCTAGAGTATATTCGGCAGACTCTCAAGTCTGACCCACTCCACTTTGTCCTTGCAAAGAAAGGTTTCATCCTGAGACTCCCTATCACTATTGGCCCGTTTATTGTGAATTCAAGACACGTCGTCCCCATTGTTGAGAAGTTGTTGCAAGGCATGGACTTAAGACAGGGGAAGACTTGGCCCTATGATCCTCGGGAGATTATCTCAAACAGAAGAAAGAGGAACAAGTCCACTCCTTATGCACATGAATCAAGACCGTTTATAGAGTGGAGGGCTAACCTTGAAACTTGGCCTTTGATTTCGCAAATGGAGACAGATTCATCTGCCACAGGGGAGGAGGAAGACGTCAATAGAGGCCAAGAGGAAGAAGAAGTGGGTCCCTCAGGAGCAGGCTCTCCCCTTCGCAAAAAGCAGAAAACAGTCTCAAGCGAGGCAAAAGTCATAGGGGAAGAATAGCTGCTTGAGCCGTTTGCACCATATGGCCAGCCCGACAGGAGCAAGGCTGGGATCAAAGTACTGAGAGACAGTGTCACCTCCTCCGACTTCTCTGAAGTCTCACAGGCCATCGGAGATTATACCTCACCAGTTGCAATTGAAAGGACCCTGAAAAACAGAACGATCAGGGATAAGTACAAGGCCGAGCTGGAAGGTTATGTAGAAAAATATCACACCAGGGTTTCCGCTTCCATGAATGTGGACACAGAACACCTGGTATTGTCTATGGCTGAGGCTATTTTGGATCCTGATGCAGGTACCACTAGTTATAGGGTGTTGGAGTATGCAATTGACATGGCCAAGGTACCAGCACCCGACAAATGTAACCTGTTTCAGGTAGTGGGCGATATGTTGAAGGACGAGGTAATGCGGGTCACTATTGCACTGAGAAAATTGAAGAAAAGGCATGAACAGGTGAGGGCGACCCTAAAGAAGGAACAAGAAAATTCCCGCGCCCAGGCGAATCAAATACGCGGCCTCTTGGAGTCGATCAAAGGAAAGGAAACTGGAGACTCCAACCCGTAGTGCTATGTGATAGATCAATCACAGAAGGAGGTTGTGTCATTGACATGCAAGGTCAGCATACCGGCATCCCACCATGTTCAGACGGCTGAATTGGCACAGGCGGAGAAAGAAAAAGCAGACTTGGCTGACACACTGGCAAAGGAGAAAGAGGAAAAATAAAAAATGGCGAAAACAATCGCCACTCTTCAGAGGAGGCTGACAGAGCTGCAGACCACTTGGGACACGCACAGCTGTATGCCAACTACAACCACACCAGAGACTAGTTCGTTGTCTGAGCAGCTGAACGCAGCAAAAGATGCAAATGATATATTAGAAAAGCAAGCATCCACCGCGAGGCAGAGAATTACTGAGTTGGAAACCTCCTTGGCTGAGAATACCAGAAAAATAGAGACACTGCAGAAAGAGATTGAACAAGAGAAGAAGGCAAGAGCCGACCAGAAGAAGACCATCAATGATCTCAACACCCGCCTGAAGGTAACATCACCCTCAAGGATGGAAGAAAGATTATTTGGTCAGAGATCATTTCAGCAGTAACAAAGCAGTGGGAGTTCCTGAAAGTCATCGAGTAAATAAAATCTTCTGTACTCTATCTCAGGAGGAAGTTTCAGGAAGGAGATCTCGACTTGTCCAGCAGAGCCCAGCACGCCAGGGAATATGTTTCTTTCTTGAAAGGGCTGAGAGCTAGTGAGGCGGAGCAGCATGGCATAGCAAGCCGGTTTAAGGAAGTCGTCGAATGCCAAAAGATTATTGATAAGGATTCGGCCCGCGTTATAGCTTCGAGGGCCCTACAACAGTTGGCAGCCAGCGTGGACCGATTCGATGTCTTTTGGGCCGAGATCACCACGGCAAGACTTCCGTCATGCTGGGACCCTACCACCCCTTCCATGCTACGATCATTACCAGAATATGAAGCACGGCTCCAGGAAGAAAGGGACCAGATGGACACCTTGTCAGATAAAATCGCTCGGTTAAAAGTAGAAACAATTGTCTCAGCGCTCCGCCCAGATTTCATCCTCCTTCATCTAATAAAACATAAGATCCCCACCGAGGCGAGTCTAAATGATCTCACTGAGGCCTTTATCAAGGTGGAAGGATTCGTTTCTATGCCTGAACCTTCAGCGAACAGTCAGCAAAGGTGCACCCAGTTTGCCAGCCAGATCGCCAGCTCGTTCGCAAATGTTCCGCCACCAGTATCAGCAACTGCCTCGACCCCTTCTCGTCCATGAAGCACTGTTAACTCATGATTTGGCCCTAGCGGCCTTTTTACTTTTACTTTAGTTAGTATTTTCAAGTTTCAGGTGGAATTTATATTTCACCCCAGTATTTTACTTTCTGCCCAGACGTTTGTTTAATATTTTGTTTCAAAACGGCCAAGTGCCTAACTGCGAATGATGAGAGGCCTCTATTCCTCATCATAAGTTTTGATTATTTTGATAAGGACCTTTAACAAATTTTTGGCGTGCGAGGAAGATATTTTTCCAAAAAATATCTTCTCGCTCATGTATGGAGGTTTCTATATAAGCAAGATCAGAAGAGAAAAATGGGTTCCGGATTTTCTGAAGAATTGGCTGTGAAAGAATTTCTTGTATGCATTTTTGTGGAAGCTTTAATACAAATGTGAAGAGCCCGTTGGATCTCAATAAGAATGAGTTTATCTTTAATGAGGATTCTGGTCTTGGTATTTTACAGTGTGTAATTCTCTCCTATATGTTATAGTTTAGCCGTTCGTTTCATTTTCATACTTCTATCTTGTATCATGTTCTGGAATGCGAGTAGCCCATTTGTTTTGACATGAATTTATCTTTGTTGATACTTATGCCATAACCTGTTTGGCACTTTAAATATGGCTCAGGCATGATATGCTGTTCCATTTTCACTTCATTCATAGTTCTGCTATATTATCTGTTATGAGATGTTATTTACAAATGCTATTATCATGTGAGGATTCTTAATTTCGTAAGCCCACCGCATGCTGATATATGTTTCTGGATATTGTTTCAATAACAGTTAATATTCTCTCTATTATACATACGCAGTAGATACTTTCTAATTATTCATCTCTGTGAAGTATTTAGAACCCAACCCTCTTTGCAATAAGCTGCCTTTAAATTGTCTGATGCATTCGTGTTAGAGTTTCACACCTTGCCTCTGCAGTATTGCTTTCCCTGTGTCAAGCTTCTGAAAGTTTTGGTCCCATTCAAACTAATCTTCCTATTTACAAGAGATAGCATGAGAGCCTCTTTCTGATAACTTCCCATATCATATCATATGCTCCTTGTTGTATAAGATGTTCTAGGCACTAGTCTTTCACAACTCAAGGTTGTCTCTAGGATTGACAACATCTTTTTGGCGCTGTTGTCGGGGAACGAAGTTGAGAGAAATTGAAATCCCTGGGCCTCGACAAAACCTCTTTTCACTCTTCAATTAGGTGAGCATGGAGAGTTGAGAGTTGTATATCCCTCACCTTGGCGACTCCACTTTCATTTTTCAGATAAATCTATTTGCAGTCCTGGCTCCTCGGAAGCCACACCTTAGGTCAGATACGTCTCAGCCAAAGACACCCTCTGTGTCTGACCCAGAGAGAATCCTACATAGAAGAAATTGGAGGGAGAGACAATTCATTCATATTGAGATCCCACAATTTTCTTTAGAAGACTTTTCGTCCTCCTCTTCTCAAGTAGCCCAAGTGAAAGATTCTGACTCCGCTGTGGGAGAAACCGGTTACTACTCAGACAGTCTACCCTTGGGAAACATCCAAGTTAAGGATGAGGCTGAATCAATAGATACCACTCGTTATACATTCCATCCCACTCCAGAGGCTGAAGAGGTCAAAGAAGTCACTGAATTATCTGTTGTTAATACTCCGCCTTTTTCATCATCACCCCAGGCTGTTGTCCAATACATTCCCATTGTCATTCATACCTCACTTCCACCTCCTCCTCCGCTTACACATCAAACCCTTTTGTTACCTCCACCTCCTCCTCCAATGGCTAACGTTCCAGGTTTCTTGCTGAATAAATATGCCCCCCCTGGCATTACCTCAAGTGCTCAATGATATGCCGCAGGACTATCTAAAGATCCTACCCCGTTTCAATGGGGAAAACAAGATTGAAGCTCAAAAACACCTTGAGGTCTTCTACTCTTTCGCAGAAAATTTCAATGTGGAACATCTCGACGTAGTCCTAAGACTGTTTGTCCAATCTCTTGATGGTGAAGCCAAAAAATGGTTCAAGACACTGGGAGATCGTTTTGTCACCACTTGGGAAGGAATGGAGGAAACCTTTCTCAGAAAATGGGGAGAGAAGAAAGATCATGGACACTGTCTTACTGAGTTTAACACACTCAAGAAAAGACACAATGAAGGGGTGGCTGAATTTATTAAGAGGTTTAACAAGTTGTACCTGAGCCTTCCCGCAGATATGAAGCCTCACCAGACCGCTGCCAAAGTTGTGTTCGTGGCAGCTTTTGACTCATAATTTGGCTTCTCCCTGAGAGAAACAAAGCCAGCCACCCTGGATGATGCCCAGACAGATGCACTGGAGCTTGAGGCAAACTTTGCCTCCACGGGTAAATCAAAGGGAAAATCTGAACAAGATACCAGGAGAAGGGGAAAAGAAGAGGTATCCACCTCGAGCCAAGATAGAGATTCGGCTAATGACAGGATTGAGGAGATGAGCAAGATGATTAAGAACCTTTCAAGCAAGCTGGTTAAACTTGAAATGGAGGCAAAGAATTCATCCTCCAAAAATTTCCAAAATGCTCCAAACAGATATAACCCTCAATACAGGAAGCCACCCTTGCAGATACTACAAAGGGGACAGAAGGAGCAGCAAGACCAGGTACCACACCCTCTATATTTGGAAGGACAAGTAGAGGGTCCTACAGAAGACACCACTTATGAGCAAGAGGAGGCATACCTTGCTTTCTCAAACAATGATGAAGTTGAATGCCCCCTACATGAAAGTGACGAAGTGGGAGTACAGGCACAGACAGAGGGAAAAGCTGATGAAGACACCGAAGATCCTGAGATTGATGACTACTGCAAGCAGTTCGTTGATTTCATGCAAGCTCAGTTCAACAGAAGATATGACCTCAGATCTTCCAGGAAGAGAACTCGCACTCAAGATCAGGAGGAGGACACACCTCAAGAGGAAGCCCCCGTACAGAAAGAGGCAACAACTCAAAGAACCCCAGACAAAGGTAAGAGGCCTCTTAACCAATCTTTACAATCTGCTGATCAAATTCCATCATCCTCACAAGGGGCTACACTCCCTAGTGTTAAGCCAATCTTAAAAGAAGTCAAACCTCTCCCCCAGAACAAAGATTCCAAAGATAAAGAATCAAAAGAAGTGCCAGTAGAGAGGTCCTCCTCTGCCTTCAGTTTACAAAAGGAACTTGAGAAAGTTAAAATCCCAGTTCCCTTGACTGAATTGTTAAAGCAACCTACCTATCAGTGCCAGGTCACATCCTTTATGCTCCCCCCAGAAGTAATACATATTCCTGACAGTCTGAACCTTCAAGAAGAAAGGCCTATGGTTGTGTTTGGCCCACATGTCGAAGAGTTAGATGCTTCTACTCCCCCTTTTTATGTGTCTTTAGTAATACATGACTTGCTGCTACATAACTGCATGTTAGATTCGGGAGCCTCTCACAACCTTCTGCCCCTCTCAGTCATGGAACAGCTAGGACTGCAGATCACCCGCCCATACAAAGACCTTTACTCGTTTGACTCCAAAAGATTTAAATGCTTGGGCATGATAAAGGACTTAGTGGTCAATCTGGCTCAGATCCCAGCAAAAAGTGTAGTGATGGATATAGTGGTGGTTGACATCCCAGCTCGCTTCGCCATGCTACTGTCAAGATCTTGGGGAACCAAAATTGGTGGATCAATCAAGCTGGACCTGACCTATGCCACTATCCCTGTATTTGGTGGTCAAGAGAGGAGGCTGTACCGGGAAACCAGATTCGTCAAGACAATTAACAAGGCAGATGACTCAGTTAATACTCCAGTTTATAGCAAGGAGGGAGATTTCTCATGTTTAATGTTGGAGGAAGATCAAGAGTACGCTCATGAACCATCATTTTACCAAATCAAGACAGAACAGTCCATAGAGAGTCTTGAATCAGAAATCTGGACACTTCATTTTGATGGGGCAAACTCTAGGGAAGGTAATGGGGCTGGGGTATTATTGATTTCACCTACAAGCCAATGGGTCCCTTTGTCTTTCAAGCTGGAGTATGAAGCCACAAATAATGTGGCCGAGTATGAAGCACTTTTATTGGGGCTGCAGACAACTAGGATTATGAACATGCAAATTCTAAAGGTTTTGGGAGATTCAGAACTGGTAGTCAGACAAGTGAGAAATCAGTGCCAAGCCAAACATCATAGGCTAAGGGCTTATAGGAATGAAGTTTTGGATCTGGTGGAGAATTTCTTCTTGGCATTCAATATCCAGTTCATGCCCCGAGAGCAGAATAGGATGGCAGACTCCCTTGCAGTGGCTGCCAGTACTTTTCGCCCACCTCAGAATCCTCTCTTGAGATACGAAATTGAGGTACGTTATCGGCTATCAATCCCAGACAACATCAAACATTGGCAAGTGTTTGAAGATGAAGAGCAGGGGAAGAGATTCTTGGAAACAGTTGGGGAATTTTCTAACATGGAGATTGATAATTGTGAAGAGGAGGAGACTGAAGACACTTCAGGAGATAAATGGGAAGAAAAGGTGGTTGGCCACAAATTTCTGCAGTTGAAAGGGAATGTCATTCCTCGAGGACTAGTGCCCTTAGAAAGGCTGTTTAATAAGAATGATGTTCCACTGCAGCCGAACAAAGTTGTAGAGGAGAATTAGGTAGAGGATCTGAATCTTGGCACTGAGGCTGACCCTAAAATCGTGAAGTTGTCCAAGAAGGTCCCGGAGAAATATAAACAACTGTACCAGAAGTTATTTCAGTCCTATAAAGATGTGTTTTCATGGTCTTATCAAGACCTAAGAACCTTTGATATCAGCATTATGCAACATAAAATTCCACTAAAGGGAGATGCAAAACCACATAAGCAGAAGCTTAGACAGATAAATCCCCTGCTACAACCCTCTATTGAGAAGGAAATTAAGAAACTGTTGAAAGCCAAAATCATTGTACCATTGAGATATTCTGAGTGGGTAGCAAACTTAGTCCATGTATAGAAGAAGAACGAAGAAATAAGGCTATGTGTTGATTTCAGGAATCTGAACAGAGCATCCTTAAAGGATAATTATCCACTGCCAAAAATGGATCACATCTTGCAGAAAGTGGTAGGAGCTTCTCGAATGTCTATGATGGATGGATTCTCTGGGTACAATTAGGTGGCCGTATTACTAGAAGATCAAAAGAAGATTGCCTTCACCACTCCATGGGGGGCGTTCATGTATGCCAGGATGCCTTTTGGTTACAATATGTCCCAAGAGCTTGCCCTCTTCCAGTGCAAACAAAGACTTCCGCGGATTGAGGGAGAGGAAATACTTTCTGCACGTAAAAATTTGTATTCCTTAGATATATATTTCTAACGAGGTATTGAGTGCGTCAAACAGAGATCATATGCCAAAGTTACGTCCTTGGTAAGTTGATGTACCAATTTACTCAAACGGGGCCCATAGTTTTGCCTCTTCATCTCCTAGGGTTAGGTTTTTGGATGTTTAGAGTTTTCCATCATTTCTCAACAATAAATAGGCCTTCGAGCCTCATTGTAACACATTTCAGAGGCATGTAAATGCCACATTTCGTCTCAGAGATAAGCTACCAGCGGCCCTAGCTGGTTTATTTCCATTGTGTTTATAAGCATATTTCTGTTATATGATATTAATGAAATGAAGTTTTATTTCTGTTGCATCTCTGTGTTTATGTTTATTTCTTTATATTATTGCATTCATTCATAAATATGGATCAATGGTATCATAGCGGTCTGATATTTTTTTGTTTTTCTTTTCATGTCCCCAACATGATCAGGGATAAGGAGTTAGGGCTCGATCTAGTTGAACCCTTGCAAGATCAGCCTCGCAAACTCGACGGCCTCCCATGGCTGAAGAAAATAAAGACGAGGGAGCAGGATATCCTATCAAAATATTGCTCAAGGAGGCCCTCGAGAAATAGAGGAATGCATTGATGGATAAATTTTCCCATATCCTTCAACGGTTGCACACTGATGGCGCATCTACATCCAGCAGCCACTCCTTTCAAGGTACAAGTCAACTTTGACATCCCTATATTTGAAGGCTAGATAGATGCAGATGTCATAGATAGATGGTTGAATTTGCTGGAAGGGTATTTATCGGTCCATGATTTCTATGACCGAGAAAATATTACTTTTGCACTCCTCAAAGCCGCCCCCCATGTCGAAGACTTGTGGGAAACCTACTATGGGAAAAAGGACGGGAGGGAACCCTCTGTGTTCTCGGTCACACCCACTTGGAATTCATTCTGAAATGAAATCAAGGAACAATATTACCCTGTGGGGAGCTATGAGGACAAGTACATCTAATGGACCACGCTACGGAAGCAAAGGGATCAAGATGTGTACGAACTGACGAATTTGTTCCATACCCTGTGCAAAAAGCTAGGTATTAAAGATTTGGAGAGACATTTGGTTCTCAAGTAACGTAGTTGTTTTCACAGATACATTTAGGAGGAAATGGAGTTCCTTGACATTATCTCGCTTGGCACGGCATATCGTTATGCGGCCAATATCAAGCAGAAGAAGCGAGACTTTGGATCTGTGAATCCGGAGCCAGGGAAAGGCGCCCCTGAACCACAGAACAAGGGGCAAAGCCAAACTGGGGCAAATCATAACAACACCACAAATCTAAATAAGGACACGGGGAAGTGGTGTGAATTTCATAATATCCCCACTCACAGCACAAACGAGTGTCAGGCCAAAAAGTCGCTCGTGGCCAAACTAAAGGCACCCGAATCAGATGCATTTTCTGATCCTGAGTCAGAACCATATAAGGAAAATGGCAAAGGGAAACAGATAATTGATGCAGATCCTAGTGCCATTGTTGCCACCAAAAATATCCAAAGGGAGGATCCCAAGGATCTAGAAGAGTGGGAGTGCCTCTTCCATTCGCAAATGTGGGTGAAGGGTTCTCCACTACAATTCCTTGTTGATAGCGGAAGCCAAAAGAACCTCATTTTAGCAGAGGTCTTGAATCGTCTCGGCTTAACAACCATAGCAAACCCGCAGTCGTATACAATTAGGTGGCTTCACCAAGCAAGAGATCTCTACGTCTGCCAGCAGTGTCGCCTTCTGGACAACATCAAGTCATTCACGGATGAGGTACAGTGTGATGTTGCTCCTCTTGATGTGTCTGATCTATTATTGGGCCAACCATACTTGTGGAAGAAAAATGTTGTGTATGATTCCAGGCCTTGTTCTGTTGTTGTTACTTTGGGAAATCAATTGTACAAGATACCAGAGGTAGTACTGCCTCCTGCCATCTCTTTGACTACTGCAAAACAACAAAGTAAGATTATTTCCCAAACCAGGAAATTTATTTTCATTACAATTCACCCACAAGGAAAGTAGAATATTATGGCCACAACCTAGAAACAGGGCTCCTCTGCATAATAGCAGTAGATGGATAAATTCGTGGAGGAATATGAGGACATTTTCTCCTTACCCACAGAGGTTCATCTACACTGTCAGATCAAGCACTCCATTGATCTAACCCCAGGCACGCTGCCACCTGATGTTGTCATACCTCATGTGACCACATAGAAAAAATTTACACATGTACTGTCTAAGGCTGATAAAGCAACCAGATTTATTGAACGCATCCAGCACATCTGCCTGCAGGTCCACGACATCTTCGACAAATCCAATACCAAGTTCAGCAGAATTTGCCTCTTCTCACAGAGGAAATAAATGCAATGGGGACCATTTCTTCCTAAGGTGGGAGGAATGATCCAGGTGGATATTGGTGGCCACCCACCTATTCCATTTGGACCCCCACCATCGGTTCTTTCAGTTTTTCAGTTTCACCACGACTTACTATTTTTAGCAGTTTTTCAGGTCCTGAACTTCTAGAGTCGTTTTGAGGCCCTAAATGAATTTTTTGGGGAAAATTGAGAGCATCATGGAAGTTCCTTCGATATTTCTCACCCCTTGGATAGATATTTCTAACAAGGTATTCAGCGCATCAAACGGAAATCATATGCCAAAGTTACATCCCTGGGAAGTTGATGTACCAATCTACCCAAACGGGGCCCATAGTTTTGGCGCTTCATCTCCTAGGGTTGGGTTTTTGGATGTTTAGGGTTTTCCATTATTTACCAACAATAAATAGGTCTTTGAGCCTAATTGTAACACATTTCAGAGGTATGTAGCCACCACATCTCTTCTCATAGGTAAGCTACCATCACCCTAGATGGTTTATTTCCATTATGTCTGTAAGCATATTTTTGTTATATGATATTAATGAAATGAATTTTTATTTCCACTGCATCTCTGTGCTTATGTTTATTTTTGTATATTATTGCATTCCTGCATAAATCTGGATCAATGGTATCAGAGCAGTCTTCTCTTTGTATGTTTTTCTTTGCATGTCCCCAATGAGGTCAGGGATAAGGAGTTAGGGATTGATCTGGTGGAACCCTTGCAAGATCAGCCTCACAAACCCTGACGACCTCCCATGGCAGAAGAAAATAAAGATGAGGGAGCAGGAGATCCTATCAAAATATTGCTCGAGGAGGCTCTTGAGAAATAGAGGAACAAGATGATGGATAACTTTGCCTAGATCCTTCAACGGCTGCCCACCAGTGGCGCATCTACATCCAGCAGCCACTCTGGAGGTGCCACTCCTTTCAAGGTACAAGTCAAATTTTACATTCCTGTATTTGAAGGCTAGATAGATGTACACGCCGTAGATAGATGGTTTAATTTTCTGTAAGTGTATTTCTTATTCCATGATTTCTCCAACCGAGAAAATATTACTTTTTCACTCCTCAAAGTCACCCCCCACGTCAAAGACTGGTGGGAAACCTACTGTGAGCAAAAGGACGAGAGGGAACCCTTTTTGTTCCTAGCCGCACCCACTTATAATTTGTTCCAAGACAGCATCAAGGAATAATATTTTCCTACGGGGAGCTATGAGGACAGGTACATCCAATGGACCACGTTGTGACAGCAAAGGGATCAAGATGCGCATGAACTAATGAATTTGTTCCATACCCTGCGCACAAAGTTGGGTATTAAATAGTTGGAGAGACATTTGGTGCTCAAGTACCATAGTTGTTTGCATAGATGAATTTAGGAGGAAATTGAGTTCCTCAACATTACCTCGCTTGGCACGACATACCGCTATGTTGCCAAGATCGAGCAGAAATTTAAGCAGGAAAAAACAAGACTTTGGATCTTCGAATCCGAAGCCAGGGAAAGGTTCCCCTGAACTGCAAAACAAGGGGCAAAGCCAAAGCGGGGAAACTCATAACAACACCACAAATCCAAAGAAGGACATAGGGAGGTGGTGTGAATTTCATAACAGCCCCACTCATAGCACAAACGAGTGTCAGGCCAAACAGTCGCTAGTGGCCGAACTAAAGGCACCCGAATCAGATGCACGTTCTGATCCTAAGTCAGAACCAGATAAAGGAAATGACAAAGGGAAGTAGATTATTGATGTGGATCCTAGTGCCATTGTTTCCATCACCAAGCTCCAGAGGGAGGATCCAAAGCAAGGGGAGCGCCTCTTCCATTTGCAGGTGTGGGTGAAAGGTTCTCCACTGCAATTCCTTGTCGATAGTGGAAGCCAAAAGAACCTCATTTTAATATAGGTCGTGAAGCAGCTGGGCCTACCAGTCATAGCACACCTGTAGCCATATACCATTGGGTGGCTTCACCGAGGAAGAGATCTCTGCGTCTACCAGCAGTGTCACCTTCCGTACAGCATCAAGCCATTCACGGATGAGGTATTGTGTGATGTTACTCATCTTAATGTGTCTAATGTATTATAGGGTCAACCATACTTGTGGAAGCAAATTATGTGTATGATTCCAGGCCTCGTTCTGTTTTTATTACTTTGGGAAACAAATTGTACAGGATACTAGAGGTATTACCACCTCGTGCCATTTCTTTGACTACCGCAAAACAATGCAGTAAGATTATTTCCCAAACTAGGAAATTTATTTTCATTACAATTTGGCCACAAGGAAAGAAGAATATTGTGGCCACAGCCTCAAAACAGGGCGCCCCTACACAACAGCAACATATGGACAGATTCGTGGAGGAATACAAGGACATTTTCTCCTCACCCACAGAGGTTCCTCTACACTGTCAGGTCAATCACTCCATTGATCTGACCCCAGGCGCGTCGCCGCCTAATGTTGCAATATCTCATGTGACCACATAGAAAAATCCACACATGTACTGTATGAGGCTAATAAAGCAACCATATTTATTGAAAACATCCAGCACATCCGCCAATAGGTCCACAACATCTTCGACAAATCCAATACCAAGTTCAGCAGAATTTGCCTCATCTCATGGAGGAACTCAGCGCAATGGGGACCATTGCTTACTAAGGGGGGAGGAATGATCCAGGTGGATATTGGTGGCCACCCACCTATTCCATTTGGACCCCCGCCATAGGTTCTTTCAATTTTTTAGTTTCAGAACATCTTACTATTTTTAGCAGTTTTTCAGGTCCTGAACTTCCAATGTTGTTTTGAGGCCCTAAACGACGTTTTTTGGGAAATCCGGGAGAAACATGGAAGCTCCTTTGATGTTTCCCATGTCAAAAATTATACTCCTCAGATATATATTTCTAACGAGGTATTGAGGGCGTCAAACAGAGATCATATGCCAAAGTTACGTCCCCAGGAAGTTGATGTACTAATTTACCCAAACAAGGCCCATAGTTTTGGCGCTTCATCTCCTAAGGTTAGGTTTTTGGATGTCTAGGGTTTCCATTGTTTCTCAAAAATAAATAGGCATTCAAGTCTCATTGTAACACAATTCAGAGGCATGTAGCTGCCACATATTTTATCAGAGATAAGCTACCTTTGCCTTAGTTGGTTTATTTCCATTATGTCTATAAGCATATTTCTGCTATATGATATTAATGAAATGAAGTTTTATTTCCACTGTATCTATGTGTTTATGTTTATTTCTGTATATTATTATGTTCCTGCATAAATCCGGATCACTAGAGGTTGATCCTCCTACATCAGACTCTCTAAGTGGAAAAAGATATGACCTCCAGGTCATATATTTTCAAACTATTGCAGTTCTTCTAGATCCCAAACTATGTGTTATTGATGTCCACCTTCTCACTTGCCTAGTTTTCCTACAACTATATTCAACTTCTAAGATCTCATGTTTGGCTTGTTGTTGCTTCCATTCTCTTTGTTGATGCAATATTTTACAGTCAACCAAGTCTTGAAAATGATTTTTCTTCCCTCTTCATTGTACCTCTGCTAAAATTGGAAACTAGGGCTAAATTCCACTTTGGACATATCATTTGATGGAGATGATTATTTCATTGAATTCTTCTTTTCAAGAGGACCAAAATTGACCTAAAGATCATCTAATTTGAACAAGGAAAAATATGTTTTTGAGGTCAAGCCCCACATGTGAAAATTGTCAAGGTCGACCACATCATCATGTAGGCTCATGAAGCCCAATGGACATGTGTTTTGACCCTCAATGACTTGTATAAATAAGAGAGACCTCAATCCTCATTTGGCATCATCAAAACTCATCATTTCTCTCTCCTCATATGAGTGGGTCGTACAAATTGCCCATTAGGGGAATTTTGAGGTCTAAAATGGGCCTCATAAGAAAAATGTACAACAAAAATAAACTTTATAACAACCAATAGGATTCAAGATGATGATGTCATCAATAATGGATGATTCACCATTTTTGGAGTAAAAAAGTAAAAATATTAAAAAATAATAAAATAATAAAACTACTTTTTCAACTCGTATTTTAAACTTATCTCCCAAAATTTTTACTCAAATTTCGAGCGAGAGTACTCGTTGGATGCGGAATTTAATTCCTCATCCAAGGAGTACCCATGTTGCATACTTTCGATGAACTCTTCTACACGAAAAATGAGAAATACATAAAAAAATGTGATTGTAATCACGTTTTTTTATGTATTTCTCATTTTTCGTGTAGTAGGACCCATGGTATGCAGCATATAAATTTATGGATGAGAATAAATTTTGCATCAACAATACTCATAAAATTTGAGTAAAAAATTTGGGAGATAAGTTGAAAATATGAATTGAAAAAGTAGTTTTTTCATTTTTCCCTCTAAAATTTGATGATGTCATCAAATCTTATTAGATTTTTTCCACTATTATTTTATAATTTCCTTAGGAGGCCCATTTTAGACCTCAAAATTCCCCTAATGCGTGGCAACTCTTCTTCTTTCACATGTGTGGCTGAAAGAGGATGAATTTCATAAGGCTGAATTTCAAGATTTCTTTTATGGTTTTACCATCGTTGACCGGGGCTATTTTGACCTCCTCTGACTGTGGTTTTTGTGCCAGAACTTTTGTTTTGGAGGGCTACATTAATTGGCATAGAAACCAAGGTTTTCTGGGCATGTTGACCATAGGATAGAAGTGCATACTTTGACCAAGTTTGACCAACTGTTTTGGGCTGAATTTGACCAACAAGAGAGGTTGTGTTTCTCTCTCCTTTGATCGAGCTGTTGTGGAATGATTTGACGAGCTTTTGAATCTTGTTGAATTTCTGGTTAGAGAAAAATTTGAGTGTTGTTGACTCCAAATTTGACAAGGTTGTTTTGACTTTGACTTGCAAGTCAATATTTACTTTTGTACTCTCTCTCTCTGCTAAAAAATTGATATAATAATAAGAAGAATTAATGAAATGATTTTCCCCATCTTGGCATTTTCCCCGGGCATTCGCCAAATCCCAGTGTTCTCTTGTCTTGGCTTGTCTTCTACATTTATTGTTTATGTTCTATCTATAGTTATTATCAATGTGATTAATGGTTAATGTCATTACTATTGGAAATTTAATTGGGATATCTAAAGGACATTGAAGTAATTGTTGCAAGCATAGAACATACCATTGTTAACTAAAATTAACATGGTATCAAATCCCAGGTGAAGACAAATCCCAAGCAGGAGAAAAAAAAATGCAATCAGTGAGATCTGTTGGACAAGTCTCCATGGCATATACATCTTACTTCAATATTGAGGACAAGCTCAATGCCAAATCTAACTATCATGCATAGAAGATGACTTTGGACCTAAACTTGGAGGAGCATGAAGTTTTGGATTATGTGTAGGTAAAAGTGGTGGACCCTCCTTCAAATGCACCATTGGTTGCTAAGATGAAGTATAGAAAAGGTGAGGTCAAATCTAAGAAAATTATCATTGGCTCCATCCAAAATAATTTGGTTGCCTATATTTATGATTTTGGAACATCTAAGGAGATGTATGATAAGCTAGTTGGGATATTCAAAGTGAAAAAAGTGAATCAAATTCTCTTTCTTAAGAACAAGTTGAAGGATATCGAGATGGATAAAGGGGAATATATCCAATCTTACTTCATGAGAATAACACAAATCAAGAATGACCTACTATCTATTGGAAAATTTATTGTTGACATGGAGCTCACTTGCATTGCACTTGGAGGTATTTCAAGACCATTAGATGTATTTACCACCACCATTCTCATCAATGATAGGATACCTGGATTCTATGAGTTGTTGGCTGGATGCACTCAAGAGGAAACAAGGATTATGGAGAGAGATAAGTCCTCTAATGGAAAACAATCTTCTTCTTTCTATGCTCATGAAAAAAGGAAGAATATTGTTGGTCTAAGAGGACAAGGATAAAGATCTAAGAAGGGATTCAATGAAGGAATAAAAGGAAGGTGCTGCAATTACAACAAGTTCGCCACTGTGCTAGATAATTCCTTCACAAGAAGAATTCTCCAAGGGATGATGACAACATCAACTACAACAAGTTCAAAGGAAACGGAAATCAAAGGAACAACAGGTTCAACAACAAAGGAAAGAGGAATTCTCTCGCTGATCGAAATGGAAACGTTCGACCTCCCAAAAGGACAAGGAATGTGAGGTATGATGAAAGTAATGTTGTAGAAAAAAAAGTGAGGTTTATGTTATTTTCACTCTATCTATTGTCTCTCCTCCTAATACTTTGGATCATTAGTTGATTGATAGTGGAGTCTCAATTAACTTCACTAGATACAAGGAGGCCCTCCCAAATTTGGTCGAGAAGAAAACTAATCTAAAGATCATACTTGGAGATAATGCCACCTACCCTGTAAAAGGGATATGAATTGTCACTCTTCACTTGAATCAATGTCAAACCATACATCTACAAGAAGTGTTGTATGTGCCCGATTTGAAGAAGAACTTGCTGTCTATTTCTGTAATGGAAGATAAAGGCTTCAAGGTAGAATTCATTGATGTAAATTTATGTATTTGGAATAGAAACCCTAAAGATTCATTTAATCTTATATTTAGGTTTGATGCTCTTTATCAAGTTTGTGGAATTCCTTTGGGAGCTTTGGAGAGTGATACTTCTCTTCAATGTGAAAAATTGCACAAGAGATTTTCCCACCTACATTACAAATCCTTACCTGGGGTAAGGAAGATGGTCACAAGTATTCCCAAGTTTAACATGAATCATGAAGGATTTTGTCATGGTTGTGCAACTAGGAAACATACAAAGGAGCCATTCCCTTATATTGAAAACAAAAAAATCGTATTCTTCAATTGGTCCATTCTGATCTATCTCATTCCCTACCCGTAACCTCATTGGGAGGATACACATATTATGCAATCTTTGTGGATGACTTTTCCCAAAAAAACATGGATCTATTTCTTGAAGATGAAGGATTAAGTGTTCAAATGGTTCCGTTCTTTCAAAGAATTGGTGGAGAATCAAATAGGGAAGAAGATCAAGACATTGAGGACCGAAAATGGAACCAAATATGAATCAATTTAATTCAATGAATTTTGCAGAGAGGTTGGAGTTAAGAGAGAGACAATTGTTCCATACACTCATGAGAAGAATGTTGTTGTTGAAAGGAAGAACTGAACGATTATGGAATCCACCCATGCCATGGTCTATGATCAAGATCTACCAAAGTTCTTATGGGGAGAATCTGCCAACATTGTTGTATATGTTAGAAATAGGAGCCCTTGTCAAGAATTGGATTTCAAGACACCCAAATAAGTCTTCACTGGTAAGAAATATGATGTTTCTCATTTTATAATATTTGGTTTTCGGGTATATTTTCATGTGCCTAAAGAGAAAAGAAATAAGTTGGAAGATTCTAGGAAGAAAGGTATATTCTTTAGCTATAGTGAAAATTCAAAGGCATATAGAATATATGTTTCTAGTCAAAGATATGTGGAAGTAAGTCATGATGTCACCTTTGATGAAGATACTACCCTTGGGAAAGTCATAGATCTCTCTATCCCAAGGGAGGATGATGATGTTTTCGAAAAACAAGATGAACCTTTGATAGATCCTCTGATAGATCCACCTCCTGGTGATCCCTCTACCTCAAGGAAATGTCCACTATGGCTCAAATATAGTCTCGAAGTTGTTGAAAGACATATTGCTCCAAGAGGGACATTTTATGAAAGTAAGAAGCCAAAAAAGTATCAATGTTATTTGGTTGTTATGAGTACTATTTGTCCAAACTAAACCATGCGCATTCAGGCAATTCATAAAACACAAATTTTGGAAGGATGCGATGAATGAGGAATATGAATTGATCATGAAGAATGATGTTTCAGACGTGGTGCCTAGACTTAAGGACAATTTCGTGGTCACTTCAAAATGGCTTTATAAAATTAATCATGTAGTTAATGGGAGTGCTGAAAAATATAAGGCCAGGTTCATTGCTCGTGGATTCTCTCAAAAGTAAAGAGTGGAGTATGAAGATATATTTGCATTGGTTTCCCAATATACCACTATCCTATCTATAATTACTCTCACTGCCAATCAAGGATGGAGCATACATCAAATGGACATCAAAACTAATTTAATACATAGATCGCTTAAGGAAGAAGTCTACTTGGAACAACCTTAAGTATTTTAGGTTCAAGATCAAATGACACATGTATGCAAGTTGAAGAAAGTTCTATATGGGTTGAAGCAAGCTGTTAGAAAATTATATATTACAGAGCAATGAAACACATAAAATATGCAAAAAACACAAGCACACAAAACACATAAAACTAGAGAGACACAGATATATATGGTTCACCCAGTTTGGGCTACGTCCATCTAGAACAGCCAGTCTTTCCTTTCTATTATCCAGCAAAATGAAGAGACACAACCTACAGCAAATCCGCTGTAATATCCTCTGTTTTCTCTCACAGTCTCCCTCTCTGCTTCTCGCTCTGAGAATACATACAATCCACAGCCGCAATACAATACCCTCATACAAAGCGAGGGGTTGCCTTCTAGGGAAAAAAACCCTAAACTAAACATAACTTCTACCATCATATCATCCGCCTAATGAATGGCCTAGATTGACTAAAAATTACTATACTTTTACAAGGAAAATTTACATCTGTTTTTAGCTTCGGAGGCGCTGCCCCTGAAACCCCCCACCAGGGGGGGGCTCCATAATGTCGCAACCGCCCCCCCTGGACCCCCCAGGCAGTGTTTAATTACGGGTGGTGTTGCCGCCCCCATTAAGGTACAGGGGTCCAACGTTGTGATACAAAATAAACAAGGTAATCAAGCTCCACACCCAATAATCTCCCACTTGGAGACTGATTGTAGCAACTCCACCGCTACTTCATTTGCTGGAAAATGACTCCTCTTTGGACCTGGCTATTTCTCATCTTCATATTCATCCTTGAAGACCAATTTAAATTGAGCATATTCTAATTTTCTCCCTGGTTACAACTTTTGTTAGCATATTTGTAGGATTTTGGCTAGTTTGTATCTTTTCCAGCTTCAACTGTCCATCTTCTAATACTGACTGTATGAAATGGTACTTGAGCTGTATGTGTTTAGTCCTAGAATGAAATGTTGAGTTCTTTGCAAGATGAATGACACTTTGGCTATCAACATATAACGTGGCCATATCATGCTTCTTACCCAATTCATCCATAAAACTTTGTAACCAAATCATTTCCTTACTATCCTCTGTAGAAGCAACATATTTTGCTTCTGTTGTTGAAAGTGAAACAACACTTTGGATTTTTGAAACCCACCTAACAGTTGTTCCGCCTATAGTAAATACATATCCTATAGTGCTCCTCCTATTATCTCTGTCACTTGCCATATCTGCATCAACATATCCCTGTAGATCAATGTTTGAACCACCAAAGAATAATGCTTGATTTGTGGTACCTCTCAAATATCTGAGAATCCATTTCACTACCATCCAATGTTCTTTTCCTGGATTTTTCATGTACCTTCTTACAACTCCCACTGCATGTGCAATATTAGGCCCTGTGCAGACCATTGCATATACATTAAGCTTCCAATTGTTGATGCATATGGAACTTTAGACATGTAGTCCATTTCTTCTTGGGTCTTGGGGCACATCTCCTTACTAAGTTTGAAATGGGTAGAAAAATGTTTACTAACTGGTTTTGCATTCTACATATTAAATCTTTTCAACACCTTTTGTATGTACTCATTCTGAGACAATTTTAATTTGTGCTTTTTCCTGTCTCTAGTTATTCTCATACCAAGGATTTGTTTTGCAACACCCAAATCCTTCATTACAAAGGAATATTCCAATTTTCTTTTGAGAACATTTATTTCCTGCATGTTATACCCTACAACAAGCATGTCATCTACATACAATAACAATATAATATAGTTGCCATCATTTTTCTATTTCAGATAAACACAATGATCAGAGTGACATCTAGTATAACCTTGTTCAGACATAAACTTGTCAAATTTTAGATACCACTGCCTTGGAGCCTGTTTTAAGCCATACAAGCTCTTCTTTAACCTGCACACTAATGTTTCTTTCCCTTTGACCTCATATCCTTCCAGTTGCTCCATATAGATCTCTTCCTCCAAATATCCATATAGAAATGTTGTCTTTACATCTAACTGTTCAAGATGTAAAACTTCTGCTGCTACAAGACTTACAATAGTTTTGATCAAAGTCATCTTAACAACAGGAGAAAATATTTCATCAAAATCAATACCTTTCTTTTGTGCAAACCCCTTCACCACAAGTCTAGCTTTGCACCTTTGTTTTCCTCCATCTTCTTCCTTCAGCCTGTAAACCCATTTATTTTGTAATCTAGTTTTACCTGCAAGAAACCTGAATAAGTCCCAAGTCTGGTTATGCATTAAGGAGTCCATCTCTTCTTCCATGGCTAGCTCCAACTTCTTCCTAGTTTCAACCTGCATTGCTTCTTCATACATTCAGGTTCACCAGAATCAGTCAACAATAAATAATATAATGAAGGAGACTATCTTTCAGGGGGTCTACTTACCCTGGTAGATCTTCTAACACCGCTTTCAGGAGTTTGAGGTGCCTGTTGTTTTTGTGGTGGTTGTCGTTGTTGTGGTTGTTGATTATTATTATTTTCAGGCACCTTTACTTTTTCTGTGATCTCAACAAGAACTGTGTATTCTTTTCTTTTTTTTCCTGTTTCTTTTCCTGCAACTGATTCTTATACAAGACCTTTTCATTGAATATTACATCTCTTCTCCTAATGATTTTGTGATTTTCATAATCATATAAGCGATAACCAAAATCATTAACACCATATCCAATAAAGGTACATTTATTTGATTTTGCCTCAAGCTTTATTCTATTTTCTTTATTAATATGGACAAAGGCCTCACAACCAAAAGGCTTTAAAAAAGAGTAGTTTACCTTTTTACCTATCCATGCTTCCTCTGGAATACCACCATCCAAGGAACTTTAAGGCCCTGCGGTATTAGATAGCAGGCGGTATCTACGACATACGCCCAATTGTAAAGGCAATCTTGCATGCGATCATGCACACTTACCATCCATGATTGTTCTGTCACATCCTTTCATGCCACCATTTTCTTTATGGTGACCTGTGGAACTGTATTCTCTAGAATTCCATGCTTTGAGCATGATACCATCAAGCTCTTTGCTACAATATTCACCTCCATTTTCTGATACGAGACACTTCAACTTCTTTCTGTCTCCAATCTCAACCAAAGCTTTCCATTTTGTAGTATCAAAATACGTATTTTGTCTGAATACAATAAATCCAAGTTTTTCTAGTTGCATCATAATAAAAGTAACACCTTAACGAAAACCTTGAGAGATGATACCGAGTGGGTCCCCATATAGAATTGCACAAGCTCTAATTTTTCGCTCTTCTTTTCTTTCCCAACTCTGAGAAATATGACTCTCTTTTGTTTTCCATAAATGCAATTCTCACAGAAATCCAAATCAACATTCTTCAAACCTTGCAACAAATTTCTTGAGTGAAGAATCTTCATACCCTTCTCACTCATATGTCCAAGCCTATGATGACATAATGCTGCATCTGCTCCTTTGGAAGTTAAAGAATTAACAGAGTTAGAAATACCATTGCATAAATACAATGTACCAACCTTTTCTCCTTTTTCTATTACTAGGGCTCCTTTGGTGACCTTCCAAGCTTTATCTATGAAAGTTGTCACACAACCTTCACCGCCTAACTGCCCTATTGAAATCAAATTTTTCTTTAGATCTGGAACATGCCTTACATCCTTTAGTAGCCATTGGTTTCCATTCTACTATTTTAAAATAACCTTACCCATTCCAACAATTTTACAGGATTTATCATCACCCAAACGGACTTGTCCATAATCTCCTTGAACATAGTCATGAAAATATTTCTTATCAGGTGTGGCATGGAATGAAACCCCTGAATCTACTACCCAGGAATTAGTAACATTTTCGAAAGAAATAATCAAGGCATCTTGTAACACATCACCTGTCACATTTGCTTCATGATTATTTTCTTAGTGTGTGTCTCCTTCTTTTCCCTTCTAAGATCTACAGTCTTTCTTTAGGTGTCCTTTCTCCCATTTATTTATATCAAATCTGGAAGCTGGACCTTTTTTAAGATTTGCGATATCCTGAGCTCTTTCCTCTTTCCATTTTTCTTCCCCTAGACTCTGCACTCAAAGCATTACCCGATGTCTCACCGGAGCTTTTTCGTCGCATTTCCTCGCTAAGGATAGCACCGACAACATCATCAAACTTTAAAGTACGAGATCCAGAGATAGAGTTACTAATGGCCATAACTAAACCATTCCAGCTTTCTGGCAATGAGCAAAGAAATAAAATAGCCCTAACTTCATCATCAAAGTTTACCCCTACATAACTTAACTGATTGGTAATTGTATTAAAATCATTTAAATGGTCTACAACAGATCCACCTTTCGACATCTTCATATTAAATAAATGTTTCATAAGAAATACCTTGTTTGAGGCCGAGGGTTTTTCATATAATTTTTCCAACGCCTTAATCAAACCCTCTGTTGTTGTTTCCTTCGAAATATTGAAGGCTACCGACGTCGCGAGGCACAACCGTACTATTTTGAGTGCCTTTCTATCGAGAATATCCCATTCTACATCTATCATAGTCGTCGGCTTCTTTGTTTTTCCGCTCAATGGTAGGTACAGATATTTCTTATACAGATAGTCTTCCATCTGCATCTTCCACAGCGGGAAGTTTTGGCCGTTAAACTTCTCAACCATAAACTTACCATATTTCACCATTGCTCCCACTCGAACCAGGAACCCTTCTTTCCTGCGAGTTTATCAGCCAAATAGACCTTTGGCTCTGATACCAGTTGTTAGAAAATTATATATTACAGAGCAATGCAACACATAAAGTATGCCGAAAACACAAGCACACAAAACACATAAAACCAGAGAGACATAGATATGCGTGGTTCACCCAGTTTGGGCTACGTCCACCCAGAACAGCCAGTCCTTCCTTTTTATTATCCAGCAAAATGAAGAGACACAATCTACATAGATCCGTTGTAATATTCTCTGTTCTCTCTCACAGTCTCCCTCTCTGCTTCTCATTCTGAGAATACATACAATCCACAGCCGCAATACAATACCCTCATACAAAGTGAGGGGTTTCCTTCTAAGGCAAAAAACCCTAAAATAAACATAACTTCTACTGTAAAATCATCTGCCTAATGAACGGCCCAAATTGACTAGAAATTACTATACTTTTACAAGGCAAATTTACACCTGTTTTTAGCTTCGGGGGCGCTGCCCCCCAAACCCCCCGCTAGGGGGGGGCTCCATAAAGTCACAGCCGCCCCCCTGGACCCCCCAGGCAGCATTTAATTACGGGTGGCATTGCCGCCCCCATTAAGGTACAGGGGTCCAACGCTGTGATACAAAATAAACAAGATAATCAGGCTCCACACCCAACATAAACCCCTAGGGCTTGGTATGAAAGGATTGACAATTATCTTACGAAGTTGGGATTTGTAAGGAGTTATGATGAACCTAATTCATACTTCAAGGTTGAAAAGTAGATGCCTCTTATTTTGGTCCTTTATGTTGATGATCGCTTTCTAACCGGTGCAAACCCTCTCATTTATTAGTGTAAGAGGGAGTTGACTTCCGAGTTCGAGAGGAAGGAACTAGGACTGATGCATTACTTCCTTGGCCCGGAGGTCTGGAAAAATCTGAGTGAGATTTTCCTTTCTCAAGGAAAATACATTGTGAAGCTGTTAAAGAGATGTGGGGATGGTGGAGTGCAAGTTTGTGTCTACTCCAATGGAACTCAACTTCAATAAGCTATGTGGAAGTGTTGCAAGGCCCGAATTGGAAGGTTACTGACATCCTCACAAATCCCTTTGGGAAGGTCAAGTTCTTAACCTTCCAATAGAGACTTGGAGCTGTGAAAGGACCCTTTTATGAGGGTCTCTCTTGAGTTGTACATTGAGATTTGGGAGCTCCAGGGGGCCTAGGGTACTTCTTGGAGCTATGAGCGACCATAGGGTGAGTGGTTCACCTTCCCCTATAGGTGCATTTTGTACAGGGTGTGTGGTTCACCTTCCCCTGTGATACCCCATGATGGTTGACATGTGTGTAGGGTGAGTGGTTAACCTTCCCCTACGATTGATGACACATATGTGTAGGGTGAGTGGTTCACCTTCCCCTACGATTGATGACACATGTGTGTAGGGTGAGTGGTTCACCTTCCCCTAATATTAACGATATATGCATAGGATGAGTGGTTCACCTTCTCCTGCAGATGCCCTAGCATACATCCTACCCATGTAGTACGGGACTCATGGGAAGTACCTCTCATATGGCCAATGAGTTGGAAAAATAGGATAGGAACCATAGCACTATAGATGCACGCATCGTGTACTGTTGTACTCCCTTTGTATAGGATGCATGGTGTTTAACAACTTGATCTGGGATCAAATCCGATTGGGGTTCTACCCCTGGACTAACTTTTGTCAATGGAGAGTGGCAAAGTCTTCTGACTCACTCTCGATCAATTCTTCTTCATTATTACATCAGTGTTCAACAAAGTTGAGATGAGATTCAAATATGGTACATGATGATAGGATGGCATGATGATGGATGGATTGGAAGCTGGAATTCTCCCTAGTTGAGAGGGAGTGTTAAAACTAGAAACTAGGGCGAAATTCCACTTCGGAAAACTCATTTGATGGAGATTATTATGGCATAGAATTCCTCTTTTCGAGAGGACCAAAATTGACCTAAAGACCATCAAATTTGGACAAGGAAAAATATGTTTTTGAGGTCAAGCCCACACATGTGCAAATTGTCAAGGTCATCCACATCATCATGTAGGGTCATGAAGCCTAATGGACATGTATTTTGACCCTCAATGACTTGTATAGATAATAGATACCTAAAACCTCATTTAGCATCATCAAAATCATCATTTCTCTCTCCTTATCTGATTGGGTCATCCAAATTGCAGGAGCAACTCTTCTTCTCTCACACATGTGGCTAAAAGAGGAAAAATTTCAAAAGGCCAAATTTCAGGATCTGTTGCAGGGTTTGACTAGCATTAACCAGGGATATTTTGACCTCATTTAACTGTGGTTTTTGTGCCAAAATTTATGTTTTGGAGGGGCACATTAATTGGCATATAAACTGAGGTTTTCAGGGCATGTTGACTAGGCTGACCACAAGATAGAAGTGCATACTTTGACCAATTTTGACTAACTGTTTTGGGCTGACTTTGACCAGAAAGAAAGGTTGAGTTTCTTTCTCCTTTGACCGAGCTATTGTGGAAGGATTTGACCAGATTTTGACTGTCGTTGACTTTCTAGTTAGGGAAAAATTTAATTGTTGTTGATTGCAGATTTGATAGGGTTGTTTTGACTTTGATTTGGCAAGTCAATTTTGAGTTTTGTACTGTCTCTCTCTATTGAACATTTGATCTAATAATAAGAAGAATTGATCAAAGGGTTTTCCCCATATTGGGGTTTTTCCCTGGCATTTTCCAAATCCTAGTTTTCTCATTTTTCCTTGTCTTTTGCATTTATTGTTTATCTTCTATCTATAGTTATTGTCAATGTGATTAATTATTAATGTGATTGCTATTTGAAATTGTCATTGGGCTATATAAAGGAAATTGAAGTAATTGTTGCAAGCATAGAACATACCATTGTTAACTAAAATTAACAACCTCTCCTCAGGTAACCCTTGAATTAGTATCTCCAACTTCTCTACTTCAGTGACTTCTTTTGCTGGTCAAATTTCAGGGCTTCACTCTCCACCTCATCGCATGGTTGTCTTTCTTCATTGTATAATTTTGATAGCTTTTCCCATGGATACTCCTTATGAGACAATTTTTTTCCTTCTTTACTTAAAGCATATTTATGACAACAATTTCTTTGTTTGTTGATTTCTTGCTCTACTCCATTGCAACCTTCAACACCTCGATCTTTTCCTTGAGCCTTTAACTCATGCCCTTTATGCTCCAAGATAATTTCACTTATTATTGGAACCTTCTCAATTGGAATTTATGTGCAAAGTGCACGTTTATTCTTCATAGGCTATTCGTTATCTTTCCAAGCATCGTTTAGCCCTACACTTTGAGGTTGAAATAAGATTTCAAGATTTGCTTCATCTTCCCTCACCTCACCTTCCCTTGACTGTCCTTGGCCGACATACTTGGTCAGAATTTTCTCCATATTTATAGCCCTTACATCATGGGTTTCACTCGACAACTAAGTTTCATTACGAGAATTAATAAAATTATTAAATGCCTTAACCACTTCAACCTCTTCTTGTTTTCGATCAACACTATTGGTGTAATTTTCCTAAATCTCGGGATTGTCCAACCAATCCTCTAGAAATGAGAAATCCCTTTCATATTGTGACAACATAATAGTTGTATGTTGTCCTGCCTCCCCATTGCAGATGTCCTCACAAGTCAACTTTCATCTCTGCTTCTTTTGAAAACTATAATCAATAGTTGTCCTTCAATTTTTGCATGGCTATGAACCAACTTTGTCCCGGTTGTTGTAATAATATATTTTTGTATTTGTTCATAGGTTTCCCATATATTGTTTACTTCTTATTTGGTTACTAATTTTTTGTTCTTCATCCCCTTCATTAAAGCCTCCTCATATTTTTCTCCCTTAGACAATTTTACATCCTCTAATAGATCTCGTAGATTTTCCTTTTTTACTATAACAATTTCTTTTCCAAATTCCACATGTTCAATACCTATAAACACATTTAGATAAAAAATTAGTTTACTAAATTTTAGACTTTTATTCCTCAAACATTTCTTCTACATTCTACCCTGAGCATTCCATGAGACTCTCCTTGGTACCCTCTATGAGGAAATACTACTCCTTCCATCTGTATGGCATACTTATATTTCATCCCTTCTTCAATGTCTTTAGAAAGAACAATTTTTACCAATCTTCCATCCTCTTATAAATTCTTCTTGCCCCAACTTCTCAGAAGAATTTTTGTATAACCTACATTCACATACAATTAGTCAATTTCAAAATACAAGACTTTCTAGCCTCATTCTTTGTCATCAACTTACCTTGTTGTTTCATACTTCTTACATAGTCCATGAGGCTTTCCGCCAGTCTTCTCTCCTCATTGTCATCATCATCTTACCCAAGAATTGAACCTTGTTCTGGTTCACAGGGATTCACATCCTCTCCTTCAAACTTGGTTTTCTTGACTTCATTGCTCTCTAACGAAGCATTCAAACTATGCTTCAACCTCTTTTGTAGCAGAGACCACTTCACCTTCTTCTTCCTCAACACACAACCATCTCTCTACTCTTCTTCCCTTTCCTCTAGTAGTCGTAGCATTAGGTTGAACCTTTCCTTTTAATCAACCATTTCTTGGTTAAATTCATCTTGACTCATCCTCCTCTCTATGCCATTTTCTTTGGCATATTCTTTTCTTCTACTATGTCTTGCACTTAACCTTTTTGGTGACTCTCAATAGTGATCCTCTCCTCCATCTTGTGAGCTTCCTCTTGCTCATTGTGAGTTGCAATAAATTCCCCGTAACAAGTCTTCTTCATCTCTTTTTACTCGGTACCTGAACATATTTTCCCAGCCTCAACTTATGGTATTCCACTTGTTCCCTCATTTGGAAGTTGGAACCTCTTGAGTACTCCCTACTCTTATGACTTCTGCACTTTACTCACCTCCTTAGAACCTTTCTGGTTCTATTCTCTTCTCCTTGAGGGATTCCTTTGTCCTTTAGTTCCCAACCTTAGCTGGAATGTCTTTCTCTTTATGCAACTTCTCTACTGCAATATTCTCACCAACAGTCCTCTTTCCTCCTCATGTTTCTACCTGCACTTATCAAATAGATAAATAACTAAAGACTAAATAACCTCTCATGTTTCCTCAAACTTAAGCTCTTTGACTGTTCGAGAACATCACTGGTTCCTTCTTGGTTGGGATCATTTTCACCACGTCCTTTCTTCTCATTGCTCCAATATTCTTAGAATGCAATTATCCCAGGTTGTCAATTACTTGGATGGAAATTTCCTCACTCTGCCCTATCCAAATTCTAGTTCTTCCGCTAATCCTACTCTTGCAAAAATAACCAATTGTATGTCATTTACTCAAAAATAAACAGAGCAATCATTACCTCATGTTCAGAGCCTTTGATCCTCCATCTTTCTCCTTCGTTGAATTCTAGCCTAAGGTATTTCTCACTAATTCTTTGTTGTTACTCGAACTTTTTAGGGCACTTATTGGTTACAATATTCCTACAACACAAACACTGACGCAACCCTACTAGATCCTATTTAGCTTTCAACGATATCGTTTGGCTCTAGCAAACTTCACCCCTTTTCTTTAAACTTCGTTAATGCATTTAAAATCTTTGTGGGGAAAATACGAAAAGTTCTTTAAATGAATTAAGGTTGTGGATCACATCCCAATCTCATGTGCATAACCCATTATTGGCAAGGCTCAACTCTTGGGTATATAAATTGTGGCAAGAATCAATGATCAACTTCTTATGCTTATAACTTAGCATTCCCCTTCTCATACCAAAACTCGAACACGTCATCTCATCATCGCTTTAGTTCGAGATCTTAAATGATCTGAATGCTTCAAAACCACCTAGTGTAAACTAATTCCCCCTTACCTCACTCTTTACATTGTTCGGGAATATGGGTCAGGCTCCATTTGGGTTGGTCCACTTATTCAGGTTCTTCACACATTCAGGGATTCGAGACATTTTCTTGGTCGAATTTCGAACAATGCCTAACTTCATTTCAGTCAGAATCTCCTTGAGTTGGGTCTCACTTTATTTGAGAAAGAAAGAAAGAAAGTATGTATTGTTAATGTCCACGAGGTTAAAATAGCTTATGAGACAGATTTCTTCTCCATCTGACTCTTGTTTGAAGGCCTCAACCCAATTCTAATTCACCAACTCTACTCAAGCCTAAACTTTATGTGTGATTTTTGCACGATCCTTTCAACAATCACAAAAATTGATTCATCTATTTTCACACATTTATAGTGTCGGAGGCGCAATCCATGCCATTGACATCGGTTCAATCCCCAAAGGGGTATCCCAACACTTCTACAAAAAAATCATATATCCCTATGACCACTTTCACAATAAGCCACATTTTCTCATCAACCAAATATATAATTTGTGCATAGGGATCCGAGAATCTCTGAGCTCTGAGTATTCACACACCTACTCAATATCCTTGTGCTTTCCACTAAACTACATCTATCGATATTTAACCCCCAAGCTCTGCTACAGAGATTCTGCATTTCCACATAGATAAATTTGGCTGCAGCATTTAATTACTAATCATGAATCCTAGGATTGAACTCAACATGAATCTAGTTTATTGCCACAACCCTGAGTGATTTTGAACCAATATGAACTCAAGGATATCAATCTTCATAAGTAACTTCACAAATAGAGTAGGCATCTTAACATGTTGCCCGATTTAGATGAGAAAACATTCAATTATATATGTACACAAAAATATGCATGGAATCTCAACTTATTTCTATTACTCATAACTGAAAATGTGTGCAGACCAATACACAGTGCTTTGTCTAGAGCTACTCGAGCTCTACTCTTGACTGGTCAAATTCCACCTTTAGACTACATGAGTTACTCTCCTCCAAGCTAACGTTTACTCGAGTCCCCCTGAGACCTCGTAGTTAACTCTAACTCTGCAGGTGTGCATATTTTCCTATTGGTTAAAAAAATATCCTAACAAATCTTAGGATTTTTGGACATATGTCCCAACAACCAAAAAATTTCCTAACACCTCAACTGGACACTTGTGGCTATTACATAGGCCCACTTGGGAAAACCACCAACTCATCTTAAAATATCTAAATATCCCAACAGTCTAGATTCGGTCTAGAATCAAGATGCATGGAAATACATTAAAATCCAACCATTCTAATTTATACAAATTACATTTTTGAAGGAGTTTCCTTTTCTTTTGGAAATTTACATGACCCCCTTGGGGTATTAAAAAAATGAACTTCCTAGAGGTTGATGCTCATACATCATAAACACACACATAGCAACAAGGCATTCAAACCTTATACACCATGGTTTACCACAAAAAAAATCGACTGGGTAAAAACCAACTAGTAATAGATCTATTATTTTCCTCGATTAAAACACAACCAAGATGGCCAACATCCTAGCCCCGACCAATTGAACTGTCCCGTCTCAACTCTAGCACAACCCAATGGAGAATCCCCAAGTCTTTTAATGACTTAACTACATGTAATACCATGAGCTCAATACCATGGGTCACCAATACCAAGTGCCCAAAACCATAACTATTAACCCTAATTATTGGTGTAATCTTGGCTCCATCTAACAATCCCCCTTTTAAACTTGACTTTGGGTTTTCCATGACCAAATCTAGCCATTTCCAACCAAGTAAACCAGCACCACTCACCTCCAGGGCCTACCCCGTCAAAGTGAGGGTATTTGAGAATCTCACATGTTATCCTAGCTCACACGCTTCCTCATATTACCACATGCTCCCCTATATCACCTAGGTCTACATCCAACCAGTGATTTATTGAGGGTACACAGTCGTATGCCCATTTACATGTACAAAATTTTAACTCCATAATATTTTTTTTTGTTGCTTTCATAACTCTTATGCCGCCTATCCTAATGCTTTGCTACCATGTATATTACTTTATCAATTTTTTGCATGTTTCTTCCTCTACGTCTTGGTCGTCTCGTTTAGTCATGCCCATTATAACAACTTCCAGCTAATGTGAGTGTGTTGGAGTCTTTGTTGTTCCACATTGCCTTTCTCTTCTCCCAACCGATAAAAAACAATAACAACAATAAGAAGAGCATCATAACCAAAACCTGACCTTGCACATTGTCGCTAGTTCAAATCACACAGAGTTCTGCATCCCTTGGAAGCATCACAGAAATATTGAACAAGAGTCTCGATCAAATGCACATATTGGTTGCGGCCATGAACAATTAGATTTGATTTTTATGGATCGAAATGAGCGGGACCTCCACCCTTGGTTCAGATCACGCACCAGCTATGCGTGAAGAAAAAGCAAACAAAATTTACTACTAAAAACACCTTATTCTTTACAAAATTTTATGACACAGAAGGAAGATTAAATATTACCGCAGCTAGGCCAGGGAGAGAAGTTGAAAGTTGGAGCCCCACTAGATGCCACGTCTGCAGGTCAACCTTAGAAAGAAAGAAGGAAAGGTTACAACATACTTATTACAGGGAAGCAAACTGCTGATAAATACTAGGAACAACAACAACAAAGGCGCAGACTAGGAAAGGAAGAGAGTTGCAACGGGTTTTTGGGATGCACGCTAAGTGTTTGACAAATACCACAAATCAACTGTATAACAACTAAAGTAGCAATTCATGTCTTTGCAGTGTTTTTACAAGACCTATGATGGACTTAGAAATGGACGTCAACCAATTCCTTGAAATCTTGTCAGAGCCCCCAGCCTCGCCTGAACCTGCAATAATAATGGTTGAGGTTCAAGGGGCACAACTTGAAACTGGGGTCCATGAAAAAGCCATGGAGTCGAATTTCTCATTTTGGACAACCCAAGTAAAACAAATGTTGCGGAAAATGGAATTTCTGTAAATTGAAAACAACAAGATTCGTTTAGAAATACACACCCTCTCTACCAGAGTTTTGGAGGTGGAAGGGGATAATTTATCCCTTAAAAAGATATTACATGAAAGCAAAGAACAAGAAAATATTCATCCTCCAAATGATACGTTGCATGCAAAAATTCTCAACCTTAAAAGCAAGCAGGAAGAAATATGATCCCAACAGGCCACCTTCAAACAAGAAACTGAGACACACATTAATTCTTAGGCATAAGTGGTTCAGACAAAGGATAAAACTCCTACCCCTCTTGCAACAATTGAGGAGGTGGTGCAAGAAATTTTTTTGGAAAAACGCACCAGATGGGCGAGAGAATTGAATCTTAAGGTGAAAGGTCTCCCCTTACCTCACCCCTCTTCGAATCCTATGGAAGTGGGGGCTAGGTTCCTTTGGGGTACCCTTAGAATCCAAGATATAACTATGGACAGAGCTTGGATGGGCTATGACTCCACTCTCTTCCTTAGTTTTCAGACTGTATCTGATCGACTCCCCACCCTTAGGGCTAAGCAAAAGTTGTTTTCTCTTCCCAAAAAGATTTTCTTGTATGAGGACCTCACTCGAGCATGGCATGCAGGGAAATGGGTAGTTATCAGGAATCTCCAGGTAGTCATTCGAGACTCCTTCCCACCTGGGTGAGAACCCTGAACTGGAGGTTCCAAATGATGGGCCTGCTTGGGGAGACGACAGGGTACAGGAATTTCTATCCACTATTGGAATGGAAATGGATCTTTATGGTCATCATCGAGACTCTTATATGATGCTCTCGAATCAACAGACATCCTCTTCATGACCGAGACTCATGCGAGCATTGTTCGACCTCTCCCAGATATTGTAGGCTACCATTGGTTCTCAATTTGCAGGTAGGAGATGAGGAGCTCAGGAGGGGTCAAAGGACCACGCAGATTTTCTTGTTTGGCTAGTGACTCACTCCAAAACAGGTTATCTTTGGTAACCAAAGATGCGTTTTCCAAGTTTATGTGGATTCGGATTAGCGTCAGATTCTCTCCTCCAAGGGACATCTACATTGTAGTTTGTTACTTTCCCCCAGCCTCTTCACCATTTTCCATCCATAATGGCTCAAATGGGGACTCCTTTATAGACTTGTACACCGGCATAACCCAGTACTTTGTTATAGAGGAATTCATCCTCCTAGGTTACTTCAATGCCTGTACTAGAGATCTCTAGATCCCTCTCCACGATCGATCAGAGGATGTGTTTTGTACCCAGGGGATAGATCCAGTTTTAGTAGGGCTTCACCAGATGTCAGATGATGCTTTGGGGTACAGTACAATTTATGGTAAGAATCTATTTCAGTTGGGGGAGTCACAAGAGTTTTTTATTTTAAATGGTCTCCCCTGTTTCCCAGACTCCCACTTTTTCACATGTCAACCATATGGTGAAGGTGCGAGTGTAGTTGATTATGTCCTCGCTAGCTAGAACTTGGTCCATTTTATTCACCATATCTCGTTCTCCCCCATCCCCCTTGTTGATCATGAAATTTTGTCCTTCTCTCTTTGATCCAGATTCTGATCAAACGTGTTATTGCTATGCAAACTCCCTCATTAGTATTAAAAATGTGTTTAAGGATCGGCTCATGTTAACCATTTTTGAAGGGGTTCATGTGTATAGTTTCATGTGTCTTCATGTGTCTTTGATGCATCATGAGTTAATTAACATTTAAAAAATAATATACAGCAAATTAAACGCATAAATATAACTTACAGAAATCAGATAACACAATGGATGATGATGGAGTTCACCCCTCTTGGGCTACATTTTCGTGGACCTACTTTAACTAGCTAGGCCCTTTTGGGATTATGAGTCAAAAGTCTAATTACAAGCATATGTGATGCTCCAATGGATTTTTTATTTTTCCATTGGCTTCAGAAGACATGAAAACCCCAAAAATGACTATCCAATCTCTTCATTTGGTTACCATCTCCTCTAGGCTTGACTTCCAACCCCGGTGGCCATGGGCTTGTTTAATTTCAAAAGTGACAAAGCACCTTCAGATATACTCCAACACCTCTATACATTGTACCACTGTGTTTAGAGTATCAAATACATCGAAAATTGACTATTCATTCGCTGAAATTGGCCTTGAGCTGATTTGGGCATGACCTTCCTTCTTTGTCGCTCTAGGCTTCAAAATTCTTCAAGTGACCAAAAACACCTATAGATGAGCTCCATTTCCTATGAAACATATTCCAATGGATTCAGAGCATGCCAATATGCTAAGAATGACTATCCGTGAGGAAACATTGGTCGAAAATTCACCAAGATAGGCCTCATTAGATTTTTCCCTAAATTTTGCCTCTAAATCTGGAAAACTGCCAGTTAGCTCCACCAAATATGGAAGTTCCACTAAATTTGGGGAATCTGCTAAAAATCCGCCAACTGCTAACTGAAGATTAATTAATGGATAAGCATGCTTAGTGCACACTAAGCCGCACTTAAATGGGTGCTCAACCAAGGTCATATAGTGAGGTCTCATGCGGAGGAAGGTTAGCCCCTCCCACTCCTCCATTGAAATCCGCACATTGCATTAAATATAATTCTCCGCCATCCATTTCAAGAAGTGACCTTGTGACGCGTTAGTAGAGGTTGGAAGTGGACAGGGGTTGGTCATGGAGTTGAGCCCTGACCTTGCCCCTCATTAACCATTTTGCACGCCGTAGTCTAACTAGCCAGAGGAATCGCCCTGAAAATCATGAAAATTCCGATAAGATTTTCAGAAAATCCGGCAGGAATTTTTCTAAATCCATGTTATAACTATCAAAGTTTAATATTTTGGGTGTCCTACAGGTTTTTGATGGCGCTGAATCCATTTCCAATGTCAAAATCAGGATTCAAACACTGTTTCTGCAAGATTTTTAAAAAAAATTTGGCCCGGATTTCTGCCAATTTTGACCGTTCGGGCAATTCCTCCGGCTCGTTAGACGACTCCATTTTGCACTAGCGTATTTGAACTTTGAATTTGTAATAAACCAAACTTTAATACTAAAACCAAAATTTTAAATTGTTTCAAACCTTTGGACTATGCCACCGTTTTATCATATTTGAACTTTGGATTTGTAATAAACCAAACTTCAATATTAAACCAAAATTTTAAATTGTTACAAACCTTTGGACTGTGCCACCGTTTTATCATGTGTCACCACATTTATAAATACCAACGTATTTATATAATATGCCACCAATGTTTAATTCGGACATTTGAAATGTATTTATGGACTTTGCAAATAAGTTTAATTTTAAATATGTTATGGGAAAATCTTATATAATATAAAGTTTGAAATCAATATTAATATATATAAATATATTAATATAGTATATGACATTTTAAAATCATATATATATATATATATATTAAATCAACTTTAATATATATAAAAAATTGAACTTTTAATTTGTAATAAACCAAACTTTAATATTAAACCAAATGCGCCCCGTTTAAATTGTTCCAAAACTTTGGACTATGCCACTGTTTTATCATATTCACCACTTTTATAAATACCAACTTATTTATATAATATGCCACTAACTTTTATTCAGGTATTTGAAATGTATTTATGGACTTTGCAAATGAGTTTAATTTTAAATGTATTATGTGGAAATCTTATATAATATACAGTTTGAAATCAATATTAATATATATAAATATATTAATATAATATCTGACATTTTAAAATCATCATATATATAATATTAAATTAATTTTAATATATATAAAAAAAAAAAAATCTACCACATAAAAATTATGATTCCACATTCAATCTTAGAGGATATTGGGCGATTTTTATCTTCACAAATCAAACTGGCGAATTCCATAGTGACACTTGTCACAATCTCATTGGACTAAAAACTGAAGAAGATTTTCTGCATGCTGACTAGACTGCCATGTCATCAGCTGTACCTGTTCGGCAATATTTTTTTTTAAATTTGTTTGTTCTAAACAACGATCAGCAAACCATAACTCCTTCATCCGAACTCGGTTTTCAACAAAACGAGTTGCGTTGGATTCCTTGTGATGGGTCAGTCGTTGTCGTTTTGGTTTGGTGCAATTTTGAGCACTTTCATTTTTGAGCTAATTTTTGCCCCTGATCCAGATTTTGATCTCTTTGGTTTGACCCTCCCCTTCCACCCCATCCTTCCCCTCAAAGCCCACCTAGAACCACATTTCAATTTGATAAAAGAAACCCTGACATCTTCTACTCTACCCTATGCAAGATGCTCCCATCAAAGACCGATTTCTCCTTGCTTGATTATGCTTCCACTAAATACACTCATCTTTCATCTGCCATTTGGGAAGCAGTACTAAAATCCTTCCCCCACTCCACTAGTTCCACTTCAATCTCCCCAAAAGTTGGACCATCCCCCATGAACAAATGGTATGATGATGAATGCAACTCTACATCGAGAAATTCGATATGCTTTCAACCACTCTTAACCCTTCTACCCCGACCTCAAAGCTTCTTATCATCATCTCCTTTGTCACAAGAAACGACTCTTTGTCTCTCATAGAGGATGAGAACTTTCTACTCACCTTGCCCACTGCCCTAAACAATTTTGGCATACCATCCTTCCCTGACACTCCCCTCTTCCACCTGACCTCGACCTTACATCCATGTTCTCTCACACTTCCAACCTTTATGATATTCTAGGGCAAGCCCAAATTCATGTTACCTCCCCACCCTCTTCTTGTTACCTATTCTCAGACAAATATATTAGAGAGGCCATTTGGGTGATGAACAACAATAAAGCAACCGATGAGGAAGGCTACCAAGCAGAGTTCTTTAAGAATAGTTTTCGTGCTTTGGTTAGCTACTTGGATGATCTCTTCAACCATGTAGTCCTTGAAGGTTTTCCATCGGCATGATCACACCACATCATCCATTCGCTACACAAATCAGGTTCCAACTAAAATCCCAACATCAAACGATCATGGTGGGCCACATGTTCTCGAAATTGTATGCTATTATTCTACATAGGAATCTCTCCAGTGACCTTGAGCGGAGACAACTCAGAGCTAGGGGATAGGCAGTTTTTTGATCGGCTTATTAGACCATTAACCACAACTTCACTCTTTGCACCATGATTAAGGAGGCATGACACTACTCTTCGAAAGTCTATTGTTGTTACGTAGATTTTTTAAAATATTTTGACTCTGTTCCGAGGGAATCCTTACTCCAAAGACTCAGATATATTGGCATCTCAACAACCCTATTGATAGTTATTACGTGCCTATATGAATTTGTCCTTAGTGGTCTTCTCGTGGCTCATGGGATGTCTGATTTCATTCAAAGCACTATTGGGCTTAAACAGGGTTGTCCACTGTCCCCTACCTTGTTTGGGATCTATGTTGATGAGTTGGAGGAATTTATACACAAAATTATCCAGGACACCGATGGTTTCCTTCTTCACCAAATTCTATAATCTATTCTACTCTTTGTTGATGATGTGGTCCTCCTCTCCTCATCTCTAGAATGATTATAGAGGCAATGGGATGCCTTAGCTTTGTTTTGCAATCTTCGACAATTAACGATCAACCTAGGTAAAACCAAGGTTATGATCTTCAATGGGGTGAAGAAAACTTTGTACCTTCATTTTCTATTCAGAGGGGAGGAGTTTGAGATCACGATCACGTATACTTACTTGGGGGTGCAACTCTCAGGTCCCCGCTTCAGTTTGCGACCAACACTTCAGCCTCATATCAACAAAGGATATGGATTCTTAGCCCTTCTCGAGAGACAATGCTTTCGACATCACTTCCAGGACACCTTCTCCAAGATGAGCCTCGTCGACACCTTGATCTGTCCCATTGTTCTATATGGCTCAGAGATTTGGGGAACGTCTTTACTTGAGTCGGATTGGGCTTCAGTTGAGAGAGTCCATATTCTTCTTCTCCGCCGCATCATTAGATGCAAACACGCATTACCTTAGCACATCATCATTGCAGAGTTTGGAGCTCAGCCCTTTCGGCTTGAGACAGTCTTCAGTTTGGTCTCATTCTTACATCGTGTTTGGGGCTTTGCAGACTCGATAAAGAGTAGGGACTAATATCCTTACTTGGAATATTTCTCTTCTGAGACTGTTGCTCGTTCTACTCCCTCGAGCCGAGCTAGATGTTGGTTTACAGGAGTTTCATATCTCTTATAATCAGTGGGCATTCTTTTGGATCGTCTCCCTCCTTTATGATATTATTTAGATGCTCCTAGTCACCTTTTATCTACTAGATAGGAGTTAAACAAGATCTTCAGGGAGGGCATATACAGGCAGTTCATCGAGATCACCTGGGTCAATCCTCTGAGAGTGTTGCACCCAAAGATGGCCTTCTACATTGAGCACTTCTTGTAGTTGAGAGATGGGCTCATTGTTTGATCCCACTATACATTTCACCACTGGATGCATGCTCTTCTCTTTCCTCTAGGCCAGTTCAGAGTAGGTTCTCATAGACTTTGGGTAGAGACAGACCACTAGATTGATAGACCAAACAGAAATTGCAAGGTATGTCATTTACTGAAAGTGGAGACCAAGGTGCACTTCATTTTTGGATGCCCTGTCTACTATGAGATTAGAGAAAGATTCCATTGATTGTTCAGAGATACTTAGACCCTTGCCGACTTTTTTAAGTATCCCGATCAGAGATGTTTGGCCCTATATATGAAGGAGGCTCTCATGTTCCAAATGCATATTCTCTAGTCTCCCATCAGACCAGACCCCACACAGAGGATCATGACATTTTTTAGGGTACTAACTTTAGACAGGGGCACCAAGAGACCGATTGATACCAATTCATATCTAGACTCTAGATCACTGAGGATCCGTGGAACCTCACCCCACCACACGAGATTTCAACAACAAATCCATCTCAGATCCATTCTTGAGAGATGGATTAGGTCCTCCAAACCCCAACAGTGCACGAACTCCCCCAGGCAACGATCTAGTGGATAGTTTGAACTTTCCACCGGACCTTCATCAGCCCAACATACTTTGTGGAGTTTCTTCAATGTTCATTCAACCTTGGATGTTAGGAGCGATGGGTTTGATCCTCAGACCCATTAACTCCTAGATCTTCTCTCCTAAGGAATTCCATACATTGTACTTTTATGTTCTTGCATTGTACCTTTTATATTCATGCATTGTATTTTGTAGGAGATCGTTTGGTTCTCCCACATTGTATGGACATCATTCTACTCAACAATCCCTTTGACTTACTTTGTGATCAATAATTAGACATAAATATAATTATCTTATCTTATCTTATCTTGACAACTTTTTGAACAAAATCTTTCTCTTGTTAGACTCCTGTATTTCACAGTATCACAAGGTGATTGATTATTGATTAGATTTTTCATACTGAAAATAATATTCCATGACTATCATTTATTTTCAGAAAAAAGGGAAATCCTGACCGTCAAGAGCTTCAAAGGAATCAATCTTCCCTTCAACTCGGTTGCAATAAGAAAGTATTGTTGATTAAGTGTGATGGTGAGCAAATCCCATACTGCACCCATTCATTCCATATACCCTCTTCCTACCCTTCATTTTTCCTAAATCTGAACTCCAACGCTCTAAATCCCATTTTGACCCCTTGACCCACATATTTAACCTTTCGGACTTATCACTTTATAAATCCACATATATCAAAGTCTGAAGTCTCAATACTATAGCTCCGCCCACCTATCAAGCAGCCATGGCATATAGCATTATACCATAGACCTTACCCCCTCCTTGCCTTTTTTGCATTCGCACTCTTTACTGTTTCGCAACCAAGTTCTTCACCTTATAACTCTGTCGATGCGATATAGTGGGACCCTTTCAAGCCACATCACCCTTTCCCTGCATCTCGTCGCATCACAAATACTATTTTGCATATTGCAAAACTTAACTTACTGCATCTTCGCCAACCTTTAATCCCTGCGATCGCCGACGTGCGATAAACTTTAAAATCTACGGTATGCGATAAACTTTAAACTCTACGATGTGCGATACGAGTGGGACCCAATCGTATATCACACTTCGCAAGTTTAAAAAGTTAGCGAGCCTAAGAAATATGGTAAAGACTGGGATTTGCGGGCTGTGGGTGGGCCACCTCTCTTTTCCACGTCACCTCCATTATCACCGCATGTCGCACTTCGCGAGGTTTAGCACTTGCCTCCGTCGCCCATAACAAAACCTTTCAGACTTGCGATTACGATGCGGGCCTGGTCCCACCTTCCTGCCACGTCACCTCCCCTTCCCTGCACTTCGCACTTCGCAAATCTTAGAACTTATCTCCCACTGCTCTTAATAAAACATTGTGATTTGTGGGCTGCGGGTGGGCCCACCTCCTTGCCATGTCATTCCACCTCTAATCGCCCTCCACCTTCCCTCATCCTCCACTCCTCTTCTCCTCATCTGACAGTCCTTGTTTTATTTCGCACTCCCCGCAGCCTTCGAACTTTAACCGTGGGGGGTGGGGGTGGTCCGAAATGGGCGGTATTCATTACCGCTACCCCCGCTACATGTCATGCCCACAACTCTTTGTACCCCCCTTTCTTTTACCACTTACCACCCTCGCCCCCCCTCCGAAACGGTTTTCCCCTCTGTTCCGATACTGAATCCAATCGACTTTTGCCGCCACTGCTCCATCAGCTCCTGCCTGCGTTATTGCTCCACACCATTTTCCCTGCTAATCCTACCCGAAGGATTTGTTGGAATTTCTACCAATTATTAAAGGAATGGTGGGTTTTTCGTTAAACTCCCTACAGCAGTCACCAACGCAGCAAGAGACAGAGGTAGTTAGAGACAAAATAGCCATCACTACAGCCACCACACTCTGCTCAGCAACCGTTTTGCACCAAGGTAGAGCTAGATGTCAGAGCCTTGAAGAGGTAGAGCAAGATGTCAGAGCCTTGAAGAGGTAGAGCCAAGATGTCAAAGCCGTTGTTGCTTCTTCGGCATCATTCGAACTAGATCCTGATCACTCTGCAATTAATAACGGACTGTTAAGGCCACTGTCATGGCCAGACTTATCTTATCATCGCTTGCATGGTTCCACTTGTCAAGTTCTGCTTGAATGTAATAAATTAAAATCACTGCAGTAGATAGAAGCAACCGACTTAAGTTTTATATAAACACTGAATGCATTAGCAGTATGAAGGAGGCCCAGAAGGGGAAAAAACCATTGTAATGGACTCAGTTGGTTGTAAGCACTCTCTTTTAGATGAATAAAGGATTATGTTGTTTTCCGGATTCTTGTGTTATGATCTGTGGTGAAGTGCTTCTCCCACGTAATTTGTGATTCCTCTGTTTTACATACTGTTTTCTTTTCTTTACTACAGATATAAAATTTTGTGTAGGATTTACCATGGGGTACCCTACTCAGTCTTGAAACAGTACTTTATGTTTTCCTATGAGACTTTGATGCAAAATTCAGAGATGGTCTGCTCTGTATCCACGTTGAACCACCGGATGCAGAATTCAGAGACGATATGCTTTGCATTCCCATTGAACCTTAATTCTCCTCCTCCTTTCCATTTCACAAGTTGTTAAGATCCATTGACATGGCTAGCTTGCCTGGTTGCGCCTGACCTCTGTTGTTCATCCATTTGAATCTGTTTGCACCTGTTTGCCTCCATAGCCCAATGGCCCCCTTTGCTACCTCAACCAAATTTTCAAACAAACCCCTATGCATTAGTAGCTAGCCTAAAATGCCCCCATAAACAAAGCTATATCTAACAGAGAGAGCTCTCACTAAATCCAGGAAAACTAGGTCTTGGATTCCAAAACAGTTTCATGTTTCATTCCGTAGTTCTGCCTTCAGCTCGGAATTACGGAGTGATAACACCTCTTATCCACTTTTCATAGGAAACCCAAGGGCTTTAAAATCACAAGGCATTAAAATCACGACTCAATCACTTCCCAAACAACATTATTGTGAATGATAAAAATGTCCAATTAATTTGCAAGCCATATATAAACCTTGTAACCCTCATGGTTACTAGCTATTTCACATCCATTGCATGCGGAGTACCATTACCGTTTGCCACAGCAGCATTAATGCTGATCGAACCACACTATCGTGATCTTTCAGTTCACACCGTCTTGTACTGTAGAACCCCGTAGTTTTCCGCTCACCGCCACTATTGTGCTGCTGCTTCTTGGCAGCCACCGCAGTTGGTTTGTCCTTTGTCGCGACGAGGGTGTCTAGCAAGTTCTACGGCCTGCCATTGTCATCATCGTCAAGCAGGTGCGTGGCTATCGTACCTGCAAATTATAATTTTGCAGGCTTGTAACCCTAATGGCTGAACCCTCTCACGCCTTCTAATTTTTTCATAATTCAATCACCTTCACACAGCTTCCGTCCTCTTTGAGGCCTTCACCTGGCTGCACGAAGCCTGCACGAAACCTGGGTGTGGAGTTTTATTTCAGCCTCCTTAGTGCTGGTCTTTACCCCTGCAACATTATAAACAAAAACACAAAGTCCTCGATCTTATTCTGGTCCAACATGGTAGTGGCAGGATACAGCTCATCGTTTTTCACATTTTTTTCTCACAAGGCCAAATTAATTCTTAGCAACATTTCTCACAAGGCGAAATTAATTCTTAGCAACAGAGGCATCCCATTTGGATGATACCGTTTGTTAATTTGGCTCTGATTCTTTTGTTATACTTCAGAGAGCAGGAAAGAAAACCACACACATAGCAACAAGACATTTAAACTATGTATACCATGATTTATTTTTAAAAAGTCTAATTGGAAAAAAACCAATCAATAATAGATTTATTAGTCTTTGGCTAAAACACAACAAAGCATCCTGACCCTGTCTCTTCTTAACTTTGACATAAACAAACAATACAATGGAGAATCCCCAAATTTTTTAAGAGATTAACTACATGTAATAATACTATGAGCTGAATATTATGAATCACCAATACCAAGTGCCCAAAACTATAACTGCTAATCACAATGGTTGGTACAATCTTGACTCCATCACCGATCAAATTTATCTATCAAATTATTTGTATATTGATCTTGCTTTATATTATATATGGCGCAATCCATGGATACTGTACTTTGTCTTAGAATCAATATTCTATGTTGCTGTATAAACTCAGGTTACAGAGCACATAATGGATGGAAGAATATCTTTTCTGTTCCTTCGAGAGTCAAATTGTTTTCTACCGCCAAATTGCTCTTCACTTAGTACAAGAAAACATTTTTGTTTAGTGGCAGGGAAAAGACATTGTAGCCAAATGGCCTAATGTACCTAAAAAATCTTTCAATGAGTTATGAGTTTCAAGATTTGGCTTGTCTTCAATCAACAAAGATAACTTGCAGGTTATTCGGGGTGGGTTTTGGTCTAGAAGGTCCTGTAATCATTTCTCGGCCTCTGTATTGAGTATGAAGACAATCTTTTATGAGATATTGAGAGATATTTCCAGGGATGTCTTTCAAGGGCACCACACTTTCTGATTCTCGTTCATCTTCTGCTTATCATCTGCATAATGACTCTGAGCCTTGCCCATCCCTGTAATTTTTCATTCAGATAATCTAAAATTCTTCTTGAGCCTACCACTTCCTATATCTGCATATTCATCATTCCATGAGATATTTTGGTGATTATGGTTTTCTTACTTTTCTGGATTGTCCAAAAAGCTCATCTGGCCATACTTTGGTCTTGGTTGGCTGGAGGAAATCTATATGTAGTGTTCCTTGCTTTGGATCACTTTTTGGTCAATCTTACGTTTTTGGTTTTCTTTTTTCATGCAATAGATTTCCAGAGCAGGTAACCATACATCTCTTTTTAATAAAAAGAGGTTTTTGGAGCAGAAATAAGTATTCATCATTTTGGGGTGTTTTGTAGAATTTCTTGTTTAGTATTTTGATTATAATTAAGATCCACATCCAGATGGAGTGGATTTTGAATTAATCACCTGTGATTACCTTGCATCATTACAATTTTACATATATAGTTTTATGAATTAAATTTTTATCAATCTAATATCAATTCACTTTAATATATATTGGTTTCTTGACATATAATGTATATTAGTTTCTTGGCATAGTTAAGAAAGGGGTTTTTTTGAATAATACCGTTTCAGCCATCTGTGTAGTTCTCACTAATGTGGAAGTATAGAAGTATGAGCCAGGAAGTTTGTCAGCTACCGTCTTAAATATCTAATATTCCCTCTGAATTATTTAGTTGTGTTGATTTTGCAGGTGGTTCGTTTGCCTATCTCAGAGTGGAATTGGGAGACTTTGTGGCATTCATAGGAGCAGCCAACATCCTGTTAGAATACGCCATTGGTGGAGCAGCAGTTGCAAGGTCATGGACATCCTACTTCGCCACACTCTGTGGATACTCGTCTAATGGTTTTCGCATTCAAACAAATTTAGCTAATGATTTCAATGATTTGGACCCCATAGCAGTTGCCATCCTCTTCATAACAGGCCTTGTTGCCATAAAGAGCACCAAACTTACATCCAAAATAAACTCCATCGCCTCTGTAATTCATGTTGCCATCCTTGTGTTCATCATCATTGCCGGGCTAACGCATGCAGATACATCAAACTACTCAGACTTTATGCCTTACGGAGTGAGGGGCGTTTTCACATCAGCTGCAGTTCTCTTTTTTGCATATGTTGGCTTCGATGCAGTTGCAACAATGGCAGAAGAGACTAAAAATCCAGCAAAGGACATTCCTATTGGACTAGTTGGATCCATGGTGGTCATCATAACGTTCTACTGTCTCATGGCTCTGACTTTATGCCTCATGCAAAACTACAAAATCCTTGATGCTAATGCTGCATACAGTGTAGCTTTCTCAAAGGTGGGAATGAATTGGGCTAAATACATAGTAGCCTTAGGAGCCCTTGAGGGTATGACTACTGTCCTAATGGTGAGTGTCGTAGGCCAAGCTCGGTATCTGACCCACATTGCAAGGACACATATGTTCCCACCATGGTTTGCACAGGTGAATGAAAAAACAGGAACTCCAATCAATGCAACTGCCACAATGGTCATTGTCACAGCAGTTATAGCATTTTTCACAGGCCTAGATATCCTCTCCAACCTGCTATCCATCTCCACCTTGTTTATATTCGCCCTAGTAGCCATAGCACTACTTGTGAGGAGATACTATGTTTCGGGTGAAACAAGCATTGAAAATCAGAGAAAACTGATCATATTTCTGGCTATAATCATTGGATCCTCAGTTGCCACTGCTGTATACTGGACTATCAGTGATGGGTGGATTGGCTATTTAATAACATTGCCTATACTGTTTCTAGGTACATTGGGTTTACGGATGTTTGTTCCACTGGCTAGAATGCCAAAGCTGTGGGGAGTGCCACTGATGCCTTGGATACCAGTTTTATCCATTGCCACAAACACTTTTCTTTTGAGTTCCTTAGGTAGGGATTCCTTCATTAGGTTTGCTGGTTGGACAGCCATAATACTATTGTATTACCTCTTTTTTGGGCTGCATGCATCATATGACACGGCCAAAGCTGCTGAGACTGAGAGGGAGGGAGGGGAAGGTTGATAATGGGGGTGAGTCTCTGCATGGAAGGAGGCAATGGAGCTCTGCAATATTACAATGGGACCTATGATATATTGTCAATAGATGTCTTTGGAGGCTTATCTTAAATTCTATTATATTATTAGAAAATTGTAAAGCTTTTAAATTAAACTTGCTTTACTGAAGTTTACATGTGATGACCTCGTGAGGTAAATGTGTAATAAGCTTCAGACCATTGCACTGCACCATCGCAATGCACAATGCGCATTTACGCAGGAAGTTTGGAATCGAGGATTATGCCAAGTGTTGTAAGTATTGGGGAAAATGTCTTGTTGCATTTTCCTTAACATTAATGTTTGGGCCTTTTGTTCTTGGAAAATTACATTTTACATGGAGTTTAAATCATAATTATGGAATGACATCTCTTTAAAGATTCTTATAATAGTTTTTTTTTATTTGAAATCAATTTTTTTTATTTGAAAATAATTTCTCTAGTTTTTTTACTGTGTTTATGTCTATGTCTGAGTCATTACATCAAATGTTAGATGATTGAAATGTTTTAGGCCATTAAATCCACAAGTAAATAATTTTATATATGTTTTTTATAATATTAGTTTTTTTTCTTTTTAATAAGTTGGATTGAATTTAAGTTTTGGTGATTTTTAATTTAAAATGTTGTTATATATTATGGTAATTTAAAATAATAAAATAAAATAATAATAAACCATAAAACAACCCATGGTATTGACCCATGATATTCATGTGGAATGTAATTTATTTAAAAGTAGAAACTAAGATGACCTAGATCAATCTTAACTAGGGGATCAAACGTCTTGATATGCAAACCTCTTTTAGAGTGAAAAGAGAATTGATCCCTCTCATAAATAATATAGATATAAACTAATTATTTAATAAAATTAGTTCTAAAGGTTTATAACCATTATTCTTTTAAAATTTTAATTAATAAAATGTATCTAAATTTTCATACATCCAAATATACATAGTTTTTTTTGTTCTATATTATTTTTGTTCCAACTATTTTATTATTTCAAAAATACATGTTTTGTTTTGTTACATATTATTTATGTTACAAGTGTTTTATTATTCATGAGTAGTATTTCTTAATATATAAATAAATTAATTAATAATGAAATTTTTTAAAATATGTGAATTTGAAAGCAACACCCTTAGTTGCCACTAAGTCATTGTATCAAATGTTGAAATGTTTTATGCCATTAGATCCACAAGTAAATAGTTTTATATTTGTTTTTTATAATGTTAATTTTTTTCTTTTTAATAAGTTAGATTGAATTTAGGTTTTGGTGATTTTTAAGTTAAAATGTTGTTATCTATTATGGTAATTTAAAACAATAAAATAAAATAATAGTAAACTATAAAAACAACCCACAGTATTGACCCATGGTATTCATGTGGAATGTAATTTATTTAAAGGGGGAAACTAAGATGACCTAGATAATCTTAACTAGAGGGATCAAATATCTTGATATGCAAACCTCTTTTAGGGTGAAAAGAGAATTGATCCCTCTAATAAATAATATAGATATAAACTAATTATTTAATAAAAATATTTTTAAAGGTTTATGACCATTATTCTTTTAAAATTTTAGTTAATAAAATGTATCTAAATTTTCATACATCCAGATATACATAGTTTTTCTTGTTCTATATTATTTTTGTTACAACTATATTATTATTCCAAAACTACATGGCTTTTTTTTGTCATATATTATTTATGTTACAAGTGTTATGATCATATTTCTCATTTCTTAAATAACACTAAATTTACCTTTAATTACTTTTTTTTTTCTTTTTTTTCCACAGAAAAAATCGGTAACTTTTTATTTATAGAAATGAAAAGTTACACATAGCATATGCATTGAAGCATTTTCAGAAATTGCCCAATGGGCACATGTGCTTTGGCACACAATGCGTTGTAGCTAGGCTACCTTGCATTCAGAAAGAATGAAAGAAAAAGAGAGAGAACTGGGAAGAGAGAAAGAGACAGAGAAACTAGAAGCTACTGGATCGTGGGAAAGGCGTCCCACACTCAGGTTTTTCTGCCTTTCTTCTTCTCAACCTTGCGCCATTCGCCCTGGGATGGAACACAAGTGGCAAGGACAATCTGATTTTCTGCATTATGGATTCCTGTGTCCTTGTCCGAATCTGACGTTTCTGATGTATGATGTCTTTTAATCCCTCCGCTACCCATGTCCTCGACATTCCTGGCTGATTGTTTTGTTTGAAGGTGTGGATCCATGGGTGCAGTGATATCCTCTGTTTGTACCTCTGGTTCCTGTGTTGGCTGCTTACTTCCTGGCGGAGCTAGTTCCTCTTCTTCTTCTGACTCGTCCTCCTCTGAGTCAGGAGGGGGATACTGCCAACCTTTCCTCTGCTTCCTATTCGGTTTCTTTTTGCTATTTGTTTTCTTAGCTTCTGGACATGTATTTTGAAGATGACCTGTCATCCTGCAGTTCCTGCATCTAAACGCAGTGTTCTCGTAATCAAGTGATTGCAGCCAGTTTTGGTGCTTATAAATCAGCATGATATTCTCCGGTAGCCCTTTGCTTAAATCTACTTCTACACAGATCCGAGCAAAGGTGAAAATTCTTTGTTCTATTCTTTCCGTGTATGTTTTGATATACCTCCCGAGGCTATTCCCTATGCTCTCGAGAACCTGTTCATTCCAGAAATGAAGAGGCAGGTTGTAGAGTCTCACCCATACTGGTAATCTGGCAACTGTCATGGTGTTGGGGTCAAAATCTGGAAACCATGGGGTTATAAACAACCCCGTGGACCCCCAGAACCAAGGCCCCTCTCTGATTATGATATCTCTTTCCTCTGAGGTTTGAAATTTAACGATAAAAAACCCCTTGGAACAGAGATGTATTTCACATTCCAAAGACCATTGTGTGAAGATCCATTGAAATAGGTCCATGGGTTTGGGCCAGAAGCCGTTGAAGCGGCAGATTAATGCCTGGGCTTCATATGTCTTTATATGCTCCTCTGCTGCTGAGCTGTTTATTTTTAGTGCTGGGGTTTGGTCCTGTAGTTCTACTATGTAGGGTCTCGGCACATTGCCATTTGCAGCCTGTGCCGTAGGGATTGCAGATGTGTTTTTTCCTTTTAGTATATTATTATAGGACATACCCCGAGATCCTTGTGCACTATGCTGCCCAGCAGCACCACCTCTCAGTCGCATATTGAGGTAAATGGTATCTGCAGGGCAAATACCATAGTCGCAGAGTTTGCTGGAATCCTGTAGCGACTTCCCTCCATGGATGAGGGATTGAACGTGACTTGGATAACCAGTGGTTAGCCAAATAGATTGTTTCAGGTTTGTAACCTGATCAGATACATTAATCCATAGCAATATACTGTTTCCCTTAGGAAGCTTGAGAAAAATCTGAAAGCTGTGTGTTTACCTGATTTTTATTTGCATTGCAGTTGTTACCGGGCGCTAGCTCTTCCAAATACGTTTGCATCAGAGGTGGCCTAACCGACTCTTGTATCTTTGTACCTTCAATGGTGGCCGGTTGTCCAAGTGCAGCCCACCAGCGAGGAGCAGCACAGTGGGAATGTGTCCATTGAACCGATGCACATAGGGTATGCAGGTTCCGGATACGATAAAGTATGAGGTGTGTGACCCCAACGCAAAACTGCAGACAAACCCGAGCAACGATTCCCTCGCCACCAAGTGATGTCGAATAATGCATCAGGGGGTGAGGTGACCAGCGCACCTCAAATGCCGGCGGGAGGATTCTATGCCCAACAGACCACCAGTGGCGTGCACCTGCATATAGGTCACGCACAGTCGATAATAGAGGGATTTCGTCCAGGTGTGTAGTCAAAAACGTAAATACAGACCAGCAGTCAAGTCTGCAGGGGATCCAAATAATTTCCGCCGCGAGAATGTTCCACCAATCCATAGTAATCTTTGCATCCGTCGCATGGCCGCAAATGGGTAAATACTGGTGCCATCGCCCCACAGATGCATCTCCGCAAGGGTTTGCTGGGGAAGCATAGAGATCAAAACCATGGTGGCTTCCCCTGTTCGGCCAGATTCGGCTTGCGGCCGCAGCATAAGGCGTATGAAACCCTAGGTCAAACGAAAATTTTCCCTCGCTCTCCATTTTTTCACTACCTCTCCAGTCCAATTTCGAAATGAGCCCCTTTAATTACTTAATTGTAATAGTTTGTAAATATATAACAGTTTGTAACTACATGCAAACTAGATTTTTTTTTTTTGTGAATATCAAATTTCTTCCTTCAAAAAGAAACTGTACACATATCTTTAATTACCTAATTGTAGCTAAAATATCTTACATGTGTTTTACTTTATAATTATAAACAATTTTCATATTTTTTATTCTAAAATTTTAAACGAAGTTTTTCTCTACATAATTTTTTTATTTTTCAATTCCAAACAAAACTTACAAAAGAAAAAGCCCACTTAGTCCTTACTGTAGATTACAGTTTTACAAAATTGACATATGTGATCACTACATAATTTTTTTATTTTTCAATTCCAAACAAAACTTACAAAAGAAAAAGCCCACTTAGTCCTTACTGTAGATTATAGTTTTACAAAATTGACACATGTGATTAACAATACAGTAAGTTCAAACAACCCTAAGGGGGTTTTTGTACAAGTTTTATCATAACCTTTCCCTCCATCCAATATATACTGTAGAGTCTTATGAAGAGAGAGTGTATTCTAGTTTATAACCTGATCCACAATCAAAGAAAATGACTCTTCTTTCTCTTCTTATTCTAGCTTGCACCTTGACATTCCTCCTCTTCTCCTCCTTGCACAAATTTAAACTATGAGGCACAAGGTAGTTGTTGCATATAGGAACATTTAGATATGATAAGAAAAATGTGATACTCTATTGTAATTTTATCAAGAAAGCTATGCCCAATATCCAACACCATAGAGAAAGACATGTTCACCAATTCAACAATTGCTTCCAAATCTCTCTCAGTGCTAGAGTTGTTTTTTCAATAGACTTGTTTTTACTTCTCTTGAACCGATGAAAGCTATCATTGTTGCATATATGAGCATTTAGTTCTTAAAAGAAAAGTGTGATACTATGTTATAATTTTCTCTACAGATGTGTTGGAGTTGTTTTCTCAATAAACATGCTTTTACTAGTCTTAAGTGATGAAATCCGTAGTTATTCCATATAGGTGCATTTAGCTTTGATAAGAAAAGTGTGATACAGTGTTATAATTTTCTCTACAAATGTGTTGGAGTTGTTTTCTCAATAAACTTGTTTTTACTACTCTTAAGTGATGAAATCCATCGTTGTTGCATATAGGATCATTTAGCGCTGATAAGAAAAGTGTGATCTACTATGTTATAATTTTCTCTATAAATGTGATGGAAAGCGTGCCATGAATGTTGGCAATTTCATGGTTAATGTAATATAAGATATTGAATCTCTCTCATAAATGCTACTAAATCTCTCTCATTGTTGGAGTTATTTTATCAGTGACACTGAAAAAACAAGACATGGCATAAACGAGGGAGATCAGTGGTAAAGAGCAATGTGACATTTTGAATAGTTTCAAAGATCATGAAGGAAATAATACATAGGTGACTCAATAGGAAGTGATCAAAACAATGTCACATTTTGAATAGTTTCAAAGATCATGAAGGAAATAATACATAGGTGACTCAATAGGAAGTGATCAAGATTAAATATGGAGGAATTGCACCAAAACAACCTTTGATTTTGAAGGTAGAAAATCACGATCTATTTCTTTATTCATGAGGCATTCATGTTGGCATGATCAGACAAGGTCTTTAACTTAACTTCAACATAGGCCTCATGAGTTGTAAGGCTCTTAGATATATTTGTTTTAAAAATATATTTAAGAATTAAGCTTGTGCTATGATGGATATACCTTGAAAAAAAAAATTTGATTGACCAATTTACTTTATCTTGAACTGTTCATTCATGAATTAGTGGCCTCATTTCTTCAATTTTATTTGATTCTATATTATCCACAAAATTATCATCAAAGACAATTTCTTGCAACTTCCTATTAATGTCCATGTTTTTCTACTTGTGGTACGATCTTGTTGTAGGTAAGATGTTGTCCCTACATAAAAAAAATATAATTTTTTTATTTTTAATTTGAACTTGGCATGTACATTGAAAAATTTTAAAATATTAAAATGGTGACTTCATTTATGTAGTCAATATTCTCAATGATAAGTTCCTCTACATCTCTCATTTCCTCATCATTTCCAGATGCATCCACATCTCTTTCAAGCTCTTTGTTTTGTACCTATACATCTCCTTCATGCTCTCTATTATGTTGGTTTACATATATGTTTTCACCCCCACTTAACTATTTCAATATCTATATGAAAATTTTCTGGTTGATAACTCTTATCATCAATATCTTTCAAACCTCCACGACATGCTTCAATATGTTGCATGGCTCCTTCTCTGCAACATCTTATTTATTCTAGGCTACTCTTTCCTATGTTATTGCCTTACGACGTTTCTTTTGCAACATGTGGTGCAATTGCTAGTTTTAAAAGAAATATTAATGATTTAAATGTATATAAATATTGTTTTCTTTTCTTTATAAAATAGTAAAAAATATAAAAATTTACAATATATTGTTACTAAAGTGTATTTTTTTTAAACTTGGAATGGAATAATTAGAAATAATATAGTTAATATTTTTTTAAATGAATTGTAAATTTATGGGCTCAGTGTTAAAGTAACTTAGATCCACCTTAACTTTGTATCTATTAGCAATAATATAGTTAATATATTTTTAAATGAATTGTAAATTTATGGGCTCAATGTTAAAGTAGCCTAGATCCATCTTAACTTTGTACCTATCAATGATTGAAAGGAGTCAAATCTCTCAAAGAGCAAACCTATTATTTTTTTAGTGTAAAACTAGAGCAAACCTATTATTTTTTTAGTGTAAAACTAGAGGAAATGTTTGCACCTCAAAAGTTTGATCTCTATCAACCCATGATAGATTTGACGTTCACACACACACACATACACACATATATATCATTCATTACAAAGATTACTTTAAATAGGTTATATTACATAAAAATATTATTGACAAAGCCATGGTTGTCAAAACCTTGGCACCAGACTATTTTACCTCAATTTTATTTTAAATCTTTAATTATTAATGTTTTATTTTATTTTATTTTATGTAATTTGACACAGTCAAAATGTTTACATAACAAATTCCTTTTTATTCTAATTTTACCTCAATTCTATTTTAAATCTTTAATTATTAATTTTTTATTTTATTTTGTTTTATGTAATTTGTCAAAATGTTTACATAACAAATTTCTTTTTATTATAAGATAGGACTATTTTACCTCAATTTTATTTTAAATATTTAATTATTAATTTTTTATTTTATTTTATTTTATGTAATTTGACCCAGTCAAAATGTTTACCTAACAAATTTATTTTTATTCTAAGAGAGGTTTGTAGCTCAATAGAATTGATCCCTCTATATTCCTTGTAGATCCAAAGTTATGATGAATCTAGGTTACAGGTTACACACACACACACCATTGGAAAAACCATGGTATGTCAAAACCTAAAGCCTCAAAACATGAAACGATTACCTCAATTTTATTGTGCCTAAAGACCCCCTCGACACATTATGGTAGAGATGTTGTAATGCAATGTTTAACTACTAAGTCAAATTACATAAAAATAAAAATTAAATTAAATTAAATTAAAAGATTGATGTAATGTAAACATTTTAATTTCGTTAAAATAAAATAAAATAATAAAATAAAAATAACCCTATAAAAATAAAATAAAAATGGTCCATGGTATTGAGAACCGGACTATGGTACCAGATGTCGATATTCTTGGACCTGTCATGAAAAACTAGATTAACTGAGAGTTTGATGCAACTCTGGTTGTCACAGTAAATCACTATATGATATGTTGACCAAACAACCCAACAAGGATCTTCCTAATCCGGATAGCCTCACAAGTTGTTTGACTAGTATCCATGTACTCTGCTTTTGTTGAACTGAGTGCATCTGATCTCTGCTTCCTTATGTCCCAGGAAATCGTTATTGACCCAATAATAAAGATTCCTCCTGATGTGATCTTAATGTCTGATGGACTCCTTGCACAATCTACATCTGTGAAGCCTTGCAGCTTCACTCCCTATGTCCACTTGTACCAAAGACCAAACTGAGTGGTGCCTCTGATGTATCTCAATACATGTTTGGTCGCCTTCCAATAGAGCTTGGTTGGCTTAACCATTGCTTGACTAAGATGGTTAACTGCATAACACATGTCTGGTCGTGTGTTCACCAAGTACATAAGTGAACCCACAAGCTTCTTGTAAATGGTAGCTTCTACCACTTCACGTGAAGTAGCATCTTCCTTCCTCCAATTCCATACTAAAGGAGTCTCCATGGGTTTGATGCTCTCCATGTGAAACTTCTTCAGTATCTCATTGGAATACTTTACCTGAGAGACAAACAATTCCCCTTCTCTTTGTCAAATTTCCAAATCAAGGAAATAATGCAAGAGCCCCATGTATTTCATCTCAAATTATCTTTCCAAATCCTCTTAGTAATATTTTATCATCTTCTCATCACCTATTAGAATTAAATCATCAACATATAATACTATAATCAATAATTTACCTTCAACCACAATATGGTAAAGGTTTGCATTTGCTTCAATTTTGGTGAAGCCCAACACAGTGAAATAATTGTCGATCCTGGTGTACAAAGCATGGGGTGCTTGTTTTAATCCATACAATTCTCGCTTGAGTTTGCACACATGTGACTCTATGTTGAAGGTCTCAAATCCTTTTGTCTGCTCTATGTACACCTCTTCCTCAATCACTTCGTTGAGGAAATTTTTCTTTACATCCATCCCATCTGCGCTGAAAGTGATAGAATAGATATGATTGAAGAGTACCTTGCTACTAGATCAAAGGTCTCCTCGCAATCTATTCCCCCCATATGATAGAACTCCTTGGCCATAAATTTGTCCTTGTGTTTCTCAACACTCCCATCTGCTGCTTTATTCACCTTGTAGATCCACCTGGATCCTACAACTAAATTTTCCTCTAGTCTTGGGACAACTTCCCATGCATTGTTCTTTATAATGGAGTCATACTCCTCTACCATGGAATCAACCCATACTAGCTGTTGCACTTCTTCCTCGAATGAGGATGGCTTATTCTCTACACTCTCTCTCACAAGAGCCATGTATCCAGTGCACTAATATAGTGACCTCCTCTGTCTGTGTTGTGAACTGGGTGCTCCCACATTCTCTCTAGCATCATAAATCAACCTTTCAACCTCTTTGGTTCACTTCCTTCCATATTTGGATGTATTTTCATGAGTGGGTGCTTCCACTCTCTTCTCCTTTTCTTGTGGCTACTCCACATCTTTAGGTTCTTCTTTTGGAGCTAAAATCTCATCATCTGCATGCAACTGAAGCTCCCTCTCAAGAGAAATTCACATGGTCTTCTCTTCATCGAATGTCACATATCTTCGAACAATTTTCATCCTGTGAGATGGAAGGTGCACCCAATAATTGTGAGGTGTATCAGTGTACCCCACAAATATGCCCACTCAGTTGTTGGTTTTATATTTTTCTGTGCATCCTTGGAAACATGACAATAAACTAATGAACCAAATATTTTGAAGTGCGACACATCTAGTTTTTTACCTAAAAAATATTCCTCTGGTGTACTCATCCTGAGAACCCAATGAGGACTCCTATTGTGCACATATACCGCTGTGTTGCATGTTTCACCCACAAGTGCAACAATATTCCCTGATCATGTAACATAGCCCATGCATCTCCCACAATGCTTATGTTCTTCCTTTTTGCAACCCCATTCTATTATGGGTTATGGGGTGCTATCAACTCTAGTTGAATGCCTTCTGAAGCGCAAAAGTTCTTGAATTCATTTAACACATATTCTACATTGTTGTCAATCCTGAGATTCTTCATTTTCCTGCGTATGTCTTTCTCAACAAGTGATTTGAACTCACAAAATTTTGAGAACGTTTGGTCTTTATTCTGCATGAATAATATCCAACACTTACGTGAGAAATCATCTACAAAAACCACATAATAACTGTGCTTGGTCATGGAGGCTGTTGAGAACGGTCCACACACATTTGAGTGAACTCTTTCAAGGATCGCTTGCACTTGACTATCCTTATCATGAAATGGGGCTTTGGTGTACTTCCCAAATTTACACCCTTTGCATGTATCACACTCCTAAAGTGCACCATTGGGAAGTCCTATGGAAATCTGTTATACGATCTTCAAAGCTCTGTGGTGTAGATGGCCCAATATTCTATGTAATAACTCATGGGTGTCTTAGCTTTGCACCTTCTCTATTTTTGTGCTCAAGGAAGCACAATATTCTACATCCAATTTGTAGAGGTTCTTTACTCGAACCCCGATCTTCTTCACCCGTCCTGTGGCTATGTGACAACGCCTTTCCTTTGCTAAATATCACATCATAGCCACGATATTCCAACATAGAAATTGGAACTAAATTATTCTTCAAACCTGGAATATACATGACATCTTTCAATGTGAGAGGAGAACCAGACTCCCTTTAAAAGGTAACAGTACTGATGTCGGTCATTCTATACCTTCCACCATCTCCCATCTCAATGTGCATCTAGAAGTCCTTCCCCTCCAGGTCGCTGAAGAAGTATTTGTTTCCGGTCATATGGAATGATGCTCCACTATCCAAGAACCACGCACCACCCATCACTGATGACACCATGCATGCCATGAGGGTGGAATCTAACTCAAATTGTGAATAAGAGCTTCACTTGTCATTCCTCCAGAGGGCTTCTTTCTGACCTTATTGTGTGGACACTTCATGGCATAGTGTCCCAGCTCGTGACAGTGATTTTTTTTTATCTTTGACAAGTACTTATTCTTTCCTGCCTAACCATAATATGATTTGGAATGGGATGAATTCCCTTTCCCTTTCTCTACCTTTCTATCCAGGTCACAATTCTCCTCATCATCATGTTTTGATGAGGATTTGTTGGGGTTCCCATGTTTTTGCCAGATTGGCAAGACCAAAAGATGAGACAACATCATAACCACTTTGGGGCCCCAGGATCTAGCCCTCCTGGACCCAGAGAGGGATCTCTCCAATAAAACAAAGAATGGTATATCTTTGAAGCTCAAATGAGATGTTAGGCTGGTTATGAAGCACAAAGGGGGTTTTAAATGATTTGGTTGGTTGGTTGCTGGGTTGGTCATGAGATCATAGACTGAGAAAGTAATGGGAGAAAAGGAAAAAAACAGCAGGACGTTTCAGCAAAGAGGATAGGTTAAGAAAGTTCCATCCATTGGGCTGTGGAGTCATGAAAGGTAATTACATGTAACAACTAGCCAAGGCTTTTAGAGGGCAAGTCATCTACACTAAAGGATCTTTTTAGATAGATGATGGAATGGAACATTAAGGAGCGAAAGTGAGAGAAAGAAAGCAACCCATTTTCTGTCTATAGATCAGGTCAGAGGTCATTTAACTCCAGACCTGCTTGGACATACTCAAAGGCAACTTTCAAAGGAGGAACAAAGGGGCATCTTATAGATCGGACCAGAGGTCATTTAACTCCATGTCAGCTTTAGCATGCTCCAAGGGAAAACAGAGATAAGATTTCACAAAGCCAAGGTCTGTAGATCAGAGAAGGACTTTGAACCTTCAATGCTTTGACACCAGCAAGAGATCTTAGAAAGGCCAGCTGGTCGCATAAGGATCCTAGTGGACAGGGCTAACTCTAATCCCCAGTGTTCCCAAATCTTCCAGCTTAAACCCAACAAGAACAACTAAGCAGCAGAAAACATTAAAGGCGAGGAGAGCAGAAACATAGGGTACCTAACAAGGGTAAATCCTATGCCAGATTTCTGATGCAAGCCAGCAGAAAATGAAATAGTATGAAAATGTAATAACAGTGTTAGAGAAAACATCACCAATATTAATAGACCAGGATCCTGTGAAATGTGCTTGATTAATTGATGCAAAACCAGTCACATACACTGAGCTCAATGGCTGTTATAGTCCAGAATTTCTCCTCCCAGCCTACTACATAACAACTACTCTGCTAATCCCTCCCAAGACTGTTCTAACAGTCAAAATGAATCCCTCTAACAGCAATCGGCAACAATCGAACAACCACCTTTACAATATGTTCTTGGGAATTCTTATAGCTCGAGTGGAGCAGAGAAGGTAGGTGAGGAACTAAATGTAGCATTAAAACTCAGAAGAGGGAGAGGGTCGAAGCCTCGTTCAGTTTTAAATTCTGAGTATTTATCTCTGGTACTCTTTGGATGAGAAGAATGGTCTTTGTCAGGCTGTAATTTATTTCCAGGTATGTCTCTGATGTACTCGCTGCAGTGTTCTGGTGAATTGCACAAAAAGGCAGAATAATGATGCTAGGGTCTGCCATACTGCATAACTAATGCGCTGGTAGCATAGGACTATTGTCAGGGCTGGAAAATCTCTCTAGAACACGGCATAGGATGAGAACTGTAATGGGCACATCATCCTTTATGGAAAGAACCTCCTACTAATGTGAAAACCTTTTAGTATTATTTTATGTGCCTTGGACCTTCTGATCGATCCTCGGGGTCTTCGAACTGGTACCTTTGCCTTCTAACTCCCTAAAAAAGGCTCAAAAATCTTCAATTACGTGCCTTGAACTTTCTGTTGTTCTACTGATACTCTCTGTCTGCAAAGTCCGCGTTTAAATGGCTCTAGAAGGTTTGACAGAGTTTTAGCTGTGTTCTTTGAATGCACATCCTATCATGGCTCCTCCCCAGGCTTTCTTCATAAATTCAACCCCTAAAAATGGTCCTTTCTTGCGCTCTGTACCATAGTAACAGTGACTGTGAACCACGGTGGCTTTCACCACCCGAAACCCTGCAAAACACGTAAACATGTTAAGAAAATCCATGCATGGGTGGGATGCTGTGGATGACTGCGAAAATGGCGACGTGGCACGGTTGACGATGATGCATGCAGAGGATATTGTGGAGGAAAAACGTGGAATGGTGAGAACTGCACTGGAAGACATCGAGATGGAAATTTCAATGTAAAACATCAAAAATTTGACTTTGGAATGAAATATATAGGAAAGGAAGAAGACGCGATGAAAACACGTGGAAAGGGTGACGTGGCGGGACCGGTCAACAGCGGGACATGCAATTAAATCTGGACCGTCCGATCTCCGGTGGAGATCGACGGTGGAAAACGCGTCGGAGGGCGATGGTCAGTGGGCCAGGTGTACGGCTGCATTGGTTTAATTCCTGTGCATCTTTGCGGCGCGAGGACCGTTGGATGGATGATCGCAGATCGGACGGTGTATATCCATATCGCGCTAGGTCAAATGCCGAACGATAATGCGTGATGGGGGGGGGCGGTTTTGAAATAGTGATGGAGCCACGTGTCGGGTGGTGAGTGGAATCGCTCCGAAAATAAAAATACCGCCCACCTCCCAACGGCAGTGCGATAGATACCGGTGGGTTTCAGATATGCGCAGCTACGGGGACCACTAGGCAAGATGTACCGCAGACCGTTGATCCACAGGTAAATGAACGGTGGAGATGCGATGAATGGTGAAAGGAGGTGGGTGATGGGTGCTATGGGGAATGCGACGACCATCCGATCTATACAAATCGACGGTTCAAAATGCGCCCGATACATATTTGCGCTAAGCGCTTTTTCGAGCTAGCGCGTGGTTTTGGTGCCCAAGTCACGTGGTGGAGAAGGTTAGGGGGCTGGCCGAAAGGTGCTAAACCCATAGACATGAAGAATATGATTATTTGGCCCAGTTTTAGTGCATTTTCAGGCCAATAAAGGGTAACGATAGGGGAAAGAAGGGGAAATTAAACCACACCAGGGATGTGTGTATGGTTTAGAGGGGGTTTTTGGGAAAGTTTAGAAGGATGTAGGGGAGGGATTTTGGGGTGAAAAGGGGGACTTTAACAAAGGGAAAAAGGGTTGAAAGGCATATTTTGCAGGGATACAAGGGGAAAATGTAGTCCTTTGGGAGCACAATTTTTTGCAATCAGAGAGGTTTTATAATGGGAATCAACAAGGGGGAATTTATCAAAGGCAAAGGCACAGGAGACTTCAAGGATGATGTGTCTTCAGGGGAGATGCATTCCTTGAAGGCTCAGAAACAATTTAGCCCCCTACTTGCTTGTCAAGAATTTATAGGGGGCTAACAGTGGCTCCACATGGGGATGGCTTCTTCTTGAAGGAGTCAAGAATTCAGAAGATAAATCTTTGGTGTGGGCCAGATGCCTTGTACTTGACCCATTCATTTTCTTTCTTGGATCAGCTGCCACAAATCATGAAGACATTATATCAGCAGTAATATTCTCCCAAACAACTACCTACCCATACTATTGTCCTAACATTTTTTCTTCTGGGTGCATTGGGACTTGCAGACCCTTTACATCATCAATTTTTACAAACAGGAAAATAAACCTATTCTACTTCTACCCTTATTACTCCATGAGACCAGATTAGACTGTTGGTCTCATAGTTTCTCTACCTAAACTACTATCTGCTAGGATTAGACTGTCTAGCAGACTTCTTCCCTATATTCTAAGACAAAAATTGAAAAACAGCCAAGTCAGGATTAGACTGTCTGACTTGCTGTGGGCCATGGCATAAAGACAAAATTGCTCATGGACTGAAAACTTTACAGAAATTGAAAACAACTAACTAGATGCTCACAGACTGAGCTTTATCGAGCTTTTCCTACCTACCCTACTCTAATTGGAATATTTACAAGTCTAGCTTACAAACATTGTCTTCCAATGCAACCAGTCCATCAAGTGATCCCATGACTGGTCCCTTCTGCTCAGCTCCTTGAGCAGGTTGGATAGGCAGGGCAGCTCCCACTCTTTTTGTTCAATAACAGCAGCTTTGAAAAATTTTCTTTCTGTTTGCAACATGCTGCTCAAAAATACCTTTGATCCTTCCTCAAAAGTGTGTAGGAAATGAGCATAAGGATCATGAAAAGATGCCTAGCTATGAATATTTGGCAGGCAGGCTTCAACCAGGATCTCTTCTTCCTCCACTGGATCAAGAAGAAGACTCTCTTGAGAGAGAGAATCTCCCTCATCTTCTTCATTTTCTGAACTGGAGGACTCATCGTATATTGCAGCTGAGTCCTCTTAGAGCTCTGATATGTTCTACTCTGATGTGCTGAGCTCCGTGAAAAGATCTATGTGTTCCTGAGCAGTGGTTTGTTCCATTGCTTCCTCTTCTTCAAGAGAAGGCTCGTTATTTTCATCTTGCTCAAGAATCTCTTATTTTCTCTCCTCCTCATCTTCTGAAAGAAAATACTGCTGACCTCCAATCTCATGACACTCATCACTGATGCTTTCATAACTTTCCCCATCGGTGTCATAGATAGGCTGACTAGGTTCACTGGTTCTCTGGAGTTGCTAGCCCTGGCTTTCTTCCCATGGGTCTGCTAATGATGGTTATGCAAGCTCAGATTCTCTCTGGAAACAATCATCATCAAATAGATCATAACTAAGAAAGTCATAATCGTAAGCAATGTCACCAATCACACCTGTCGGATTTTCAGCAGGTCTTTCTTCGTCCTTATCCACAGAGGAACTTTCTGGATCTGTACAATCAAACTCAGGAGATGACTGAGAAGGAGAATGTGTTCTATAAAAGATTACTGAGGTGGATTGTTGGCTCAATATCTGATCAATCTCTTCTTCTGTCAAAAGAGGGGTTTCCCTCTCATCATGGACAAAAGAACAACAGTCCTCTTTCTCTTGTATTAGTTGATTTGGAGGCTGGATGTTTTCTTGAGCCTCTTCTTCCACATCAAATTTTTTCTCTTCTATGTGGTCCCTTGTTTCCTCAAGGCCGTGTTCCCTATTAGCTTTTGCTATTAGGTCCTGATATTCTCTAGTCAGCATAACACAAGACATAGTTAAGCAATCAGGCGATTCCTTATCACCTTCCTCTTCGTCTTCTATAGATTTGTGAGCATCATACATGTCTTGCTCATCTTCTCGGTCTCGAGTTTGTTCTTGTTCTGAAGAAGGCATGGGCTGTTCTAAATAATCATCACTTGCATTCAAATTAGCCATATACATCTCCAGCACCTTACCAAACGTTTCCATTATTCCATCGATTTGGTCATACAAAGCGTCATACTTTGTATCCCTGTCCATGTTTGGATTGATGTTTTTGCAAAGAAGACTATTGTTTCTTCTCAACCAGTTCAGAGTCTTCTACCAGTGGAGTCATTTGGTCTTTTGGGAGTTATGGAGTGTGGAGTCACCAGGTGGATGAATTTGACTGTTTGGGGCAGGCTGCTGTCCACCATCAGCAATTAAAAGCCAATCTAGGCTAAGTGGTATTATTCCCCAGTGGAGTCGCCATTATGTTGGGGTTCCCATGTTTTGGCCAGATTGGCAAGACCAAAAGATGAGACAACATCATAACCACTTTGGGGCCCCAGGATCTAGCCCTCCTAGACCTAGAGAGGGATCTCTCCAATAAAACAAAGAATGGTATATCTTTGAAGCTCAAATGAGATGTTAGACTAGTTATGAAGCACAAAGGGGGTTTTAAATGATTTGGTTGGTTGGTTGCTGGGTTGGTCATGAGATCATAGACTGAGAAAGTAATGGGAGAAAAGGAACAAAACAGTAGGACGTTTCAGCAAAGAGGATAGGTTAAGAAAGTGCCATCCATTGGGCTGTGGAGTCATGAAAGGTAATTACATGCAACAACTAGCCAAGGCTTTCAGAGGGAAAGTCATCTACACTAAAGGATCTTTTTATATAGATGATGGAATGGAACATTAAGGAGCGAAAGTGAGAGAAAGAAAGCAACCCATTTTCTGTCTATAGATCAGGTTAGAGGTCATTTAACTCCAGACCTTCTTGGACATACTCAAAGGCAGCTTTCAAAGGAGGAACAAAGGGGCAGCTTATAGATCAGACCAGAGGTCATTTAACTCCAGGTCAGCTTTAGCATGCTCCAAGGGAAAATAGAGATAAGATTTCACAAAGCCAGGGTCTGTAGATCAGAGAAGGACTTTGAACCTTCAATGCTTTGACACCAGCAAGAGATCTTAGAAAGGCCAACTGGTCGCACAAGGATCCTAGTGGACAGGGCTAACTCTAATCCCCAGTGTTCCCAAATCTTCTAGCTTAAACCCAAAAACAACAACTAAGCAGCAGAAAACATTAAAGGCGAGGAGAGCAGAAACATAGGGTACCTAACAAGGGTAAATCCTATGCCAGATTTCTGATGCAAGCCGGCAGAAAATGAAACAGTATGAAAATGTAATAACAGTGTTAGAGAAAACATCACCAATAGTAATAGACTAGGATCCTGTGAAATGTGCTTGATTAATTGATGCAAAACCAGTCACATACACTGAGCTCAATGGCTGTTACAGTCCAGACTTTCTCCTCCTAGCCTACTACATAACAACTACTCTGCTAATCCCTCCCAAGATTGTTCTAACAGTCAAAATGAATCCCTCTAACAGCAATCGGCAACAACCGAACAACCACCTTTACAATATGTTCTTGGGAATTCTTATAGCTCGAGTGGAGAAAAGAAGTTAGGTGAGGAACTAAATGTATCATTAAAACTTAGAAGAGGGAGACGGTCGAAGCCTCGTTCAGTTTTAAATTTTGAGTATTTATCTTTGGTACTCTTTGGATGAGAAGAATGGTCTTCGTCAGGCTGTAATTTATTTCCAAGTATGTCTCTGATGTACTCGCTGCAGTGTTCTGGTGAATTGCACAAAAAGGAAAAATAATGATGCTAGGGTCTGCCATACTGCATAACTAATGTGCTGGTAGCATAGGACTGTTGTCAGGGCTGGAAAATATCTCTAGAACACATCATAGGATGAGAACTGTAATGGGTGCATCGTCCTTTATGGAAAGAACCTCCTGCTGATGTGAAAACCTTTTAGTATTATTTTTTGTGCCTTGGACCTTCTGATCGATCCTCAGGGTCTTCGAACTGGTACCTTTGCCTTCTAACTCCTTGAAAAAGGCTAAAAAATATTCAATTACGTGCCTTGAAAATTCTGCTGTTCCACTGATACTCTTTGTCTGCAAAGTCTGCGTTTAAATGGCTCTGGAAGGTTTGACAGAGTTTTAGCTGCGTTCTTTGAATGCACATCCTGTCTTGGCTCCTTCCCAGGCTTTCTTCATAAATTCAACCCCTGAAAATGGTCCTTTCTTGCGCTCTGTGCCACAGTAACAGTGACTGTGAACCACGGTGGCTTTCACCACCCGAAACCCTGCAAAACACATAAACATGTTAAGAAAATCCATGCATTGGTGGGATGCTGTGGATGACTGCGAAAATGGCAACGTGGCACAGTTGACGACAATGCATGCAAAGGATACTGTGGAGGAAAAACATGGAACAGTGAGAAATGCACTAGAAGACGTCAAGATGGAAATTTCAATGTAAAACATCAAAAATTTGACTTTGGAATGAAATATATAGGAAAGGACGAAGACACGATGAAAACACATGGAAAGGGTGATGTGGCGGGACCAGTCAACGGCGGGACATGCAATTAAATCTAGACCGTTCGATCTCCGGCGGAGATTGACGGTGGAAAACACGTCGAAGGGCGATGGTCAGTGGGCCAGGGGTACGGCTGCCTTGGTTTAATTCTCGTGCATCTTTGCGGCGTGAGGACTGTTGGATGGACGATCGCAAATCAGACGGTGTATATGCATATCGCGCCAGGTCAAATGCCGAACGATAACACGCGATGGGGGGGCAGTTTTGAAATAGTGACGGAGCCACGTGTCAGGCGGTGAGTGGAATCGCTCCGAAAATAAAAATACCGCCCACCTCCCAACGGTGGTGCGATAGATACCGGCGGGTTTCAGATATGCACAGCTTCGGGGACCACCAGGCAAGATGTACTGCGGACCGTTGATCCACATGTAAATGAACGGTGGAGATGCGATGAACGGTGAAAGGAGGTGGGTGATGGGCGCTATGGGGAATGTGACGACCATCTGATCTATATAGATCGACAGTTCAAAATGCGCCCGATACATATTTGCGCTAAGCGCTTTTTCGGGCTAGCGCGTGGTTTTGGCGCCCGGGTCATGTGGTGGAGAATGTTAGGGGGCTAGCCGAAAGGTGCTAAACCCATAGACATGAAGAATATGATTATTTGGCCCAGTTTTAGTGCATTTTCAGGCCAATAAAGGGTAACGATAGGGGAAAGAAGGGGAAATTAAACCACAACAGGGATGTGTGTATGGTTTAGAGGGGGTTTTTGGGAAAGTTTAGAAGGATGTAGGGGAGGGATTTTGGGGTGAAAAGGGGGACTTTAACAAAGGGAAAAAGGGTTGAAAGGGATATTTTGCAGGGATACAAGGGGCAAATGTAGTCCTTTGGGAGCACAATTTTTTGCAATCAGAGAGGCTTTATAATGGGAATCAACAGGGGAGAATTTATCAAAGGCAAAGGCACAGGAGACTTCAAGGATGATGTGTCTTCAGGGGAGATGCATTCCTTGAAGGCTCAGAAAAAATTTAGCCCCCTGCTTGTGTTTGGTCAATTTAGTGTGTCCTAAATTGCTACATTAATTTATCAATCCGGGATTCGTAAGCTGACGAAGTGTGGCGCACTATATGTGCAAGATAACCTATTTCTTACCTTTTTGTCGTTTTTGGTTTTCTAATGTGAGATGAAAAAAATAAAAACAAGTATGGTTATGATTGTTCAAGGCAATGATATCCTTTATAATGATTTACCAACTTCAAACTTAAAAAGGAATTTGAAACATACAATGACAAAACTTGAAAGGAAATGAAAATGTGTTGCTAGCCTAATAAATCAAACAGTGAACTATTGAGCATGAAAACCAAACTATCCTTGTTGCTGTCTAAACACAAAAGAAACTAAAAGAAATCCAAGAATTGCAACAAATTAAATCTAAATCAAATTACATCAACTTATATTCTGATCCCTCGCCATTAGTCCAGCTATGGCTTTCGGAGGTAACCATAAACAACTTGAGCAATCTGATATCTAATTTGCAGAAAAAGAAACTAGTATCAAACTACACACTCATACTTCAATCCCTCACCATCAGTCCAGCTGTGGCTTTCGGAGGTAACTGAAAATGACATGAGCAATTTAATATATCTAACTTACAGAAAGTAAACTAATATCAAACTACACACTCATACTTCAATCCCTCACCATCAGTCCAGCTGTGGCTTTCGGAGGTAACTGAAAATGATATGAGCAATTTAATATATCTAACTTGCAGAAAGTAAACTAATATCAAGCTACACACTCATACTTCAATCCCTCACCATCAGTCCAGCTGTGGCTTTCGGAGGTAACTGAAAATGACATGAGCAATTTAATATATCTAACTTGCAGAGAGTAAACTAATATCAAACTACACACTCATACTTCAATCCCTCACCATCAGTCCAGCTGTGGCTTTCGGAGGTAACTGAAAATGACATGAGCAATTTAATATATCTAAATCTAACTATGGAAACAAATGTGCAAGACTGAAATAAACAAAGCAGTACTGAAATTAAACAAAAACTAAGAAAAATAAATTAGCAGCAGAACAATATTGATTCCATGTCATTAGTCAAAAGATATGCAAATGCCCGGGCTGCCTATTTGTAATCTGAAACAAGAACATTGATCAGTTAACAACAACATAAAACATGAAAGATTTTGGACATAAGTACAATGTAAAGCATGAAAGATTATGAACAGAGATGAAGCATAAATACCATGAAAGATGCAATGTATAAACACATGAATGATTATGGCACAATGAATTTAAAGAAACGAAACAAGAAACTATACAATAATGCACAAAACCTCAGCGTGTGCAGGGGCCCTCTGCACCAACCTCGGCAACAACCTTCAAATACGAATTATGCTTGGAAACAGAGTCTTCTTATATATTAAAATGCAGTCATAACAGAGAAATGATATTACAGCACAGTGGCAACGCAATTACATTACAGAGCTATATGGAGGCTAACTATTATGCGTGTGAAAACGCGTTATTTATAACAAAGGTGATATAACTAATTCCCTAAAGTTTGTGCTGATAGAGACACGTGAACCATCACGTCCAGAGATCCAGCATCATGGCCGCGGTGAGGAGTAAATCTATGAAGAGTGGATGTTGGATTCGGCTTATGGAGCCGTGTACAGGTGTTGATGTGTCTCTCGTAAATTAGAAACGGTCATACAAATCTTCACGTGATGAGAAATAGAGTCCTGTCACCGTGGGACTCTACGGTTGACTTCCACTTGGCCACCTTTGACCACAGCCTCCTTAGGTGAATTTGCCCGAGCCAATAGGACACGATCCATGTCCACATCATTTCTGACTTGCCCATGTGGCTCGAATTGCCTGTAGACACCTGCAACATAGACTTTCACAAAATGGCTGCGGAAAGTTGCAGCAGCTGCGGAAAGTGGCAAGATTCCGCAGCTAAATAAGAAAAAATCTAAATCAAACAGCAGACACAAAACATAGTTAAAAACCATTTTAGATGCTCTTTTACAATTAATATGCAATGAGATTGACAACTTAGAAGGTTCAGGTGAATGAAAAAGGTCTAGAAAGGTGTGTAGGAAAGATGTAGATTTGAGACTCAACATACCCCCACTATGAAGATGTTGCATGTCCTCATGGAACCAAAATTTTGATAATCCTTCTTCAATTCATATGCCTTGACACTTCAGCCAGTACATCCAATCCTCTCCTCCTCTTCTTTGGTGCTGCTAACATCCTGGGCTTCTTCATTAAGCATCTGAATTTGATATTAATTAGTGCTCTGCTTAACTTCTGGCATTTCTTTTTCAATTTCCTGTTCTTCTTCTGCCATAGTCCCAGATGTAGCATGGTATTATCATGAATGATTTTGTCCAATTTTCTTTGTTCCTTCAACGTCTCATTTTCATTTTTAATGTGTATATTTAAAAGCTCTAGCTCAAAGACTTCTTGTTTCAATGATTGGACTAGATCATCTTGTGCTGTTTGAGGCTGAGTGGACGAAGTACTGGGACCCGTAGCTGCTCTTTCTAAAGATTCTATATAATCATATACTTCTTGTTGCTTTGGGTCTATCCCAGGTGTCGTTTTTATTGGGCTGTCCCCAAAATGCCATGGAGGAGAGTTGTCTTCAAAATCTGGCTGAGAAGGACTCACATTAACGTCTGGCTGAGAATGGGATGGACTATGTTCAATGTCTGACTGAGAATGAGATGGACTATGGTCAGCTAGGGATTGTTCAGATGTTTCTTCTCCCAAATCAATAAAATGGGGTCCTTCGTTTGCGTTTTCCTCAACTTCCCCTTAAGCCTGCTGCTTCTTCTCACACACTGTGGACCACTGTCTTTTTGCTTTTGTTTTCCTTTCTATTTCTTCTTGGCCATAGATGACTGTTCTTGAAGGTGAACCAGTCTTTCAAATAACACTTGATGATCTTCTTCGGAAGAAGGGGTTTGATGCATAGCCTCAATACTTTTTCTCTCTTTGGATGTTATTGGCTTTTTACCCTTGGTTTCTTTCTTTTCCCTTTTTGACAGTCTCTCTTCCCTACAAGTTCTTTCAATTGTAGTAGTAGGAGTACTTTGAGTTTCATCATTTATTCTTTTTCTCCTACTCCTTCTTGATGTGCTACCTTCAGGAATTTCCTGAGGTTCCTCAAAGAAATTTCTAATCAGAAATTGTTCCCATGTGTCCTTGTTTTCTTTTAACTTTTTTTCAATCAAAATTTTCACAAGACCATGGTGATATAGATGTGGTTCTACATCCCCTAAATGCTTCTGAACAGTCAAAGACATTTTATTCAAACTATTTAATAGAAAATATGGTAGATTAAGAGTCTAGTTATCTAGAAAGTTCATCAGTAATCTGGTATGGTACATATACATTGACCCAAAACGGCCCTCACAGGTGATAAATTTTTGAACAACTAGCAGCAAAGTAGTGCATTCCTCTTTCAAAGCATGAACAGGAATTCCTCTTTTAAAAATAGTTATGTCCATACCTGGGTTATGTAGAATCACTCTCCAGGCTTCATCATTAATACTTTTGTTCTTAAACCAATGTTCACCCTCTTGAGGAAGTTCTGTGGCGGATGCTATAGATGCCTCATTCACCGTAAACTTAAGGTCTCCAATCTCTACTTCCTGGCCATTAAAAGACCTTGCAAAAGCTTTTGTCACCTCTTTATGGTAGCCTCTAAACTTTTGGATAAACCGCAACCACTTTGCCTTCTTCAATATATCCCTGACTTGCGGGTATCCTTCCATGAATTTAGGTCCCTCTGGTTCTGCTCTCAATAATTTACCCATCCTTCTTTACGCTCTTTAAAAACTTGCACGTGAGAGGGTTCAATAGAGCTAGAACGGTTGAATAAAGTGAAAATGAGCACGATATGTTTGTAGGTAGATATCGAGAGAGTGGGTATACGGTGGCAAGCGTAACAGAGAACGAAATGGGGTGAAGCGGAATAGAGAAGGGTTACGTGAGCACGGCGGAAATACGGCTGTGAGATTAGTAGAACAATAGGAGGAGTATAACACATCCGGCAGTGTTTTAAAATTTGGTGGCTGCAAAATAAATGTAAACACGTTTATAGAACGGCTACGGATTTTATGCGGCACAAAGAAGCCGTAGTCAAATAAACTACGTTTCATCATCACAGGTGGAGGATCGGAGTTTGAGTGAAGATCGGAGGTTTAATTATGGGACCGTTTGAGAATGAATACAAGGATTGTGGGAGGATCATATGGAGATCATGGAGTGGTTACAGAGTTTCTCAATACAATCATTGCACATAATGGAGCTTATGGTTCATAACTATGTAAAAATGTGTTTTAAATGCCATTTAAAATAAATTTTTACTCATACCTTGGAGTTCTTGCCATTTTTCCTTGGTCTTCAATTAGTTGCTCCTCATTGATATCTTGAATGCCCCATGTCTTCATAATTGGTCCTCATACCTGCATTTGATATCATGATTATGGAAATAACATCTGGCTGTACATTCTTTTTGAAAAACAGAGTGGTAGCTGTGGAATCTGCTCCTGGCTGCGGAAACCGGTGTCAACTGCGGAAACATATGCCAGCTGCGGAAACTGACACAGCTATTATTTGGGTGAATGGAAATGAACGGATGACAATTGACTAAATGGAAATGGTCATGAAAGAGAATTTTATTGGTGAAATGGAATGAAATAGATAAAATGAAGTGAAATGGAATGAAGTGGAGTGAAATGAAGTGGAATGGAATGGAGTGGGTGGTCACAAAACTTGTGAAATGAAAGAGAGATTTTTTTTTTTTTTAAAATATAGGGTGTCAGGTGTTCCTGATTTTCACCCTATATTTTCTGTATAAGACTGCCAATCAGTGATTGGTTTTCAGGCTTATACAATTTTTTTTTTTTTTTTTTTTTTAACTAAAAAGAACAAAAGCTAGGCTGGTGGAGAAGAAGAATTCTTCTGTACCAGCCTGATTGCAGAATTCTCTTGAAACATTTTGACAAATTCCTCCTTTGAGAGTGGCTTATGATAAACTTTCAATCTGTGGCCATTCACAATAAGAGGAGTTTGAAACACATCAATGGTCTTGATTCTTACCGCTCCATTGCTAAAGATCTTGTCAATCTCATATGGCCCAAGCCAATGAGTCTGAAATTTTCCTTGAAAATCTTTAAACTTGGAATCAAATAACAATGCCCAATCTCCTTCTTGAAACTTCTTCTCTTTGATGTACTTGCCATGCCATTTAGCTCTTTGATATTAAACTAGATCAGTTCTTAAAATTGCCTCTTGTCTGATCTCATCTAGCTCATTCAACTGCTCCATTCTATGCTTTTGGGCTTCTGATAGATCTATTCCCAACTGAACTGCTATCTTGAAGGTCTTGACTTGGAACTCAATGGGGAGCAGGACTTCCTTCCCATAAACAAGTTCATAGGGAGAATGTCCTGTTGTATTTCTCCATGTAGTTCTGTAGGCCCACAAGGCTTCAGGAAGCCTTTCTACCCAATCTCTTCTATGTAGATGAACAGTTTTGGTGATGATACTATCAAGAACTTTGTTGGTAGACTCCACTTGACCATTTGCTTGCGGATGGTAAGGAGTAGATCTTCTATGCTTGATTTTGTATTCTTCCATCAGCTTCTCCACCAGGTTGGTTGTGAATTGGCTTCCTTGATCTGTCACAATTTCTCTTGAAACACCAAAGCGAGTAAAAATATCCTCATAAAGAAAATGAACAACTGAATTTTCAGTAGCAGATACTAATGCTTTGGCTTCTACCCATTTAGTAACATAATCAGTACAAACCAATATATACTTCTTTTGCTTAAATGGTGGATTAATAGGTCCTATGAAATCTAAAGCCCATTTTTCAAAGGGTTCGATGAGTACCTGTGGTTGCAATGGAATTTCATTTGAAAGGGTAGGTTTCCCTACTCTTTGGCAGCTGTCACACCTTTTGACATATTGTTTTGCATCTTTGAAGAGGGAAGGCCAATAATATCCTAAAGAGAGGATTTTATAGGCCATCCTTTTGTCTGCAAAGTGTCTGCCGCATGGTTCATCATGACATGCCTTAAGGATATCAGGCATTTCATCTTCCCTGACACATCTTCTGATCACAAGATCTGGCCCTGTTTTAAACAATTCGTTAGAAATCCATGAAAATTTTGAACTCTCCTGAATAATCTTTCTCTTTTCACTTGGAAATAAATGTGAAGGTAGTTTCCCTGTAACCAAATAGTTAGCAATATCTGCATACCAAGGAGTCTTAATAGTTACTGCAAACAAGTATTCATCAGGAAACTTATCCTCTACAGGAGAATCTTCTTTAGTATTCTGTATTCTAGACAAGAAATCAGCTACTGTATTCTGTTTTCCTGGTCTATCCAACACAGTAATATTGAATTCTTGCAAAAGTAAAAGCCATCTTGTCACTCTGCCATTAGTAACAGGTTTGTTCATTAAATATCTAATTGCAGGATGGTCAGTATGAATAAAAGTTTCATAGCCTGTTATGTAATGTCTAAACTTATTAATTGCATGAACAACAGCTAAAAACTCTTTTTCAGTCACAGTATAGTTCAACTCTGTGGGAGTCAAATTTTTATTGGTATAATAAATGGCATAAGGAACTAAATCTTTTTGACCCAACACAGCTCCTAGAGCTGTATCTGAAGCATCCGTAGAAATATGGAAAGGGAGTTTCCAATTTGGTCCTCTCAAGATAGGTGCTTCAGATATTCTTGTTTTCAAAGTTTCAAAGGCTGATTGACAATCAGGATCCCATTTAAATTCACAGTCTTTTGTAAGCAATTTGAAGAGTGGAGATGCTATTTTAGTGAAGTTTTCTATAAATCTTCTATAGTAACCAGTAAATCCTAGAAAACTTCTAACATCTCTTTGACAATATGGAATAGGTAACTTGGAGATGACTACAACTTTTGATCTATCAACCTTAATCCCTTCTCCTGAAATATGATGCCCCAAAACAATCCCTTCAGTAAACATCATAAAGCATTTTTCATGGCTTAATGAAAGGTTTGTTTCTTTACATCTTATAAGGACTTTTTCCAAATTTTCTAATGCCTCTTCAAATGAATTACCATAAATTGTAAAATCATCCATATAAACCTCTACACAATCATGGATTAGATCAGAAAAAATTCCTAGTACTGCTCTTTGGAATGTTGCTGGTGCATTACATAACCCAAAAGGAAGCACTCGGTAGGCAAAAGTTCCCCATGGACAAGTAAATGTGGTCTTATCTTGATCTTCGGGTGCTACCTGAATTTGATTATAGCCACTAAAACCATCCAAAAATGAAAAGTACTTTTTACCTGCTAATGTATCTAATACCTGATCAATAAAAGGGAAAGGAAAGTGATCCTTCAAAGTTGCTTTGTTCAATTCCCTGTAATCAATGCATACCCTCCATTTACCATTCTTTTTAGGTACTATAACCAAAGGAGAAACCCATCGGCTATGTGAAATTGGATAAATGAAGTTTACATTGAGAAGTTTTTGGAGCTCTTCTTTCACTATCTCCCTAAGATTTGGATTCATCCTTCTTTGAGGTTGTCTGATTGGTCTACTGTTTTCCTCAATATAGATATGATGGATGCAAGTCTTAGGATCAATACCTTTCATGTCGGTATACTCCCATGCAAATGCAGTAGAATGTTTTTGCAAGATTTTGGTTAGTTCTTCTTGTTGTGACTTTTCCAACTGTTTGTTAATATTCAATGTTTTTTCTGGAAAAATCTCAATGGTAGAACTACCAAACTCTTCCATAGAGTAAAGAGACATTTGTCTTGATGATAAATATTCTATGTCAGATTCCAACTAAAATTGTGTGGGGTCATATTCTGAAGATGTCTCAAAATTTTCTAATGTGTTCAGAATTTGACTATCCTCACTGATTTGAGAAATGGTAAAGACAGGTTGTATAGTGTCCTCATCATCAACCCATTCATTGTCTCCTACTTCTGTGATTGCTTTTGCTGGAGGATACAAATTGAATTTCTTTGTCAAATTACCATTAGAAATGTACATATCCCCAGATCTACAACTAATAAAAGCATCAGCTGTGGCTAGCCAAGGTCTTCCTAAGATAAGTGGGTGCCCTCCTAGATTACTTTTGGGAGTCAAAATCATAAAATATATTGGATATTCCCAAGAATCTAAGGAGACTGAAATATCTTCTAATACACCATCTGGTTTAATAATTGATCGATCTGCAAGTTGCAGTAAAGTAGGTGTAAAAAGAAGGTTAGGAAGTTTTAGCTGGTCCATAGTCTGTCTACTCATAATGTTAATAGTAGCCCCTAAGTCAATCAATGTGTTTGGAATTTCTATCCCATTTATATGTGTCTTGACAATTGGACTTCCTGGATCTACATACTTCTGCATGGTAATATTTCCCATCATAATATCTGCAATCTTTCCTACCAGGTGGATTCTTCTTGTGTCTTTTAGTTTCCTTCCTGGTCTTTTGAAACTCAACTCCTTTATTGTTTTTGCTAGAATAGGAATCTCTTGAATGGCTTGTAGCAAGGGAATCTTGATACAAACATTCTTCAATTCATCTAGAAAATCATAGTTAGGCAACAAGATTTTTTTTTCCACCCCCTTGTCAATTTGTAGTCTTTCGGGAAAAGGAGGTGTAGATGAAGATGCAGGTTGCTCAACTATAGGAGTTGTGGGTGTTAACTTTTCTTTTTCTTTTTGAATGTTTGAATTTTGAAGAGATTCTTCCTCAGAACCCTTATTGACTTGAAGAGAATCCTCCTTAGAGGTATCTTGCTCTTGGATATCTATAGAAGGTTTTTCTAAAACTCTACCAGATCTGAGTTGTACATCGTTGAGAGGAACAATCATATAGGTAGGAAATTGTTGTCCTTCTACCATGTAAGTATTTTGAGGATTTTTATTGTTAGGATTTGGCAATGGCTGAGCTGGAAGTTGATTTGTCTTTTGTTGGTATGGGAGCATGAGTTGAGGATTTGGATTTTGTTGAGAAGGTTGTTGTTGTGGAAATGGCAATGAAAGTTGTGGAGCTTGTTGATTTTGAAAATATGGAGGATATTGATAATATTGAGCAAATCTCCCATAAGGATTTTGCATCCCTTGTACCCATGGCTGATATGGATTTTGATGTTGGGGCCAAGGTTGTTGCCAAGGATTCCAATTTGGTGGGGTTTGAAAATTCATAGGATTGTTAAACCCTTGAGTTTGTTGTCCCTGCCAAGGTCTTCTTGCAACAAAGCAGAGAGATTCTACTGAATTTGGGTCTTCTTGGAAAACAGCTTTGAGTCCAGGAATTGAAGGACAATCCTTGATCTCATGATTCTCTGAGCAAATCATACATGTTTCTACAACTTTTGCATCCAAGGGACATTCTCTTAAAGCATGTTTCTTCCTACATTTCGGACAAAAGATGGCTAAAGCATCTGTTTCTGCTTTCTGCTTGTTTTGGATTTTAAGGGTGTCTAGTTGTTCACTAAGGCTCCCTAAGATATCAGTTTTGAATTCATCAAACATATTACCAATCTCTGCCCTACTTACTGATCCAGTTGCAGATTTGTTAGCCCTAATAAGAGAAGGATCCCTAGGCCCTTTTCCTGTTTTAGATTTTCCTCTTGAGAGATGGACACATAGTTTTGTTATATCACGAAGTGGGAGTTGAGAAATGTCTCCTTTCCCCATCATGTTTAAAATATCTATCCATTCATCTCTAATGGCTTTTAATATGAGGGCTTTCAAGGTTTCATCATCTAGGTTGCTCATCTTTGCTCTTTTCAAGTTGTATTGAAATCTTTCAAGTAAGTCTTCCAAATTTTCATCTTCTTTTTGCATCATTTTGAATACCTCATCCTTGTGATTGGTGGGCATACAATAGTCCAAGTATCTATCCAAAAATGTTTGTTTCATATCATTTCAAGTCCTAATAGATTGAGTGGCTAATCCCATGAACCATTTCAAAGCAGCTCCCTTCAATGTTGAAGGAAACAGTTTGAGTTTTTGAGAGTCTTCCATATAGTCATAGGTTCGGCACATGACTTCAAACTCAAACAGAAATGTTTCAGGATCCTCACTTCGCAATCCATAAAATTTAGGGAGGACAGATGGTGAGATATTTTTCATCGTTGTATGAGTTTCCTCATCAACTATAGGGAATCCAAACAAGTTGTCTCCTTCCCTATTTCTTCCATTATTACCTTCACCATTGTTATCTCCATTGTTTCCTCCTCTTCTACCTCTACCTCTACCTCCAAATCCATCTATTATTTCCTCTGCCATGATAGTTTCTTTAGAGTCCCTAAAGTCCTCTGGTTCTTCTATCAAGGGAGGATGAGAGGGAGTCTCTTCCTTTTCTAAATGAGATTTAGTAGGTGGTATAGGAGAATCCTCTAATTCAGCTGCTCCTTGAATTCCAAAAATCTTAAGGCTAGGGGTGGATGGTAGTGAATCTTGTCCATGCCTTGAAGAAGATGGAGTTGTGAAAATCGAACTCTTGGCTTTAGCTATAAACCTTCCCCTAGAATCTCTTGCTCTATGCATATCATTTTTTTATTTTTTTATTTTTTTATTTTTTTTTAAGTTGGGCTAATAATTCTTTTTCTGATCTTCCAGGTCACACTAGGTGCAAGAAGAGAGCATACTTAAGAAATTACTGAACCAATAACTCTCTTTTCTGATCCTCCAGATCACACTAAGTGCAAGAGGAGAGCATACTTCAAGAAGTTATCAAGTTTTCCCTTCTTTTATTATTATTTTTTTTTTTTTTAAGAAATTGGCTACCTAGTTACACCTCCCCGGAAACGGCGCCAAAATGTTTGGTCAATTTAGTGTGTCCTAAATTGATACATTAATTTATCAATTCGGGATTCGTAAGCTGATGAAGTGTGGCGCACTATATGTGCAAGATAACCTATTTCTTACCTTTTTGTCGTTTTTGGTTTTCTAATGTGAGATGAAAAAAATAAAAACAAGTATGGTTATGATTGTTCAAGCGATGATATCCTTTATAATGATTTACCAACCTAAACTTAAAAAGGAATTTGAAACATACAATGACAAAACTTGAAAGGAAATGAAAATGTCTTACGCTAGCCTAATAAATCAAGCAGTGAACTATTGAGCAAAACCAAACTATCACTAACAACGTCTAAATACAAAAGAAACTATGCTTAAAGAAATCCAAGAATTGCAACAAAGTAAATCTAAATCAAATTACATCAACTTATATTCTGATCCCTCGCCATTAGTCTAGCTATGGCTTTCGGAGGTAACCATAAACAACTTGAGCAATCTGATATCTAATTTGCAGAAAAAGAAACTAGTATCAAACTACACACTCATACTTCAATCCCTCACCATCAGTCCAGCTGTGGCTTTCGGAGGTAACTGAAAATGACATGAGCAATTTAATATATCTAACTTGCAGAAAGTAAACTAATATCAAACTACACACTCATACTTCAATCCCTCACCATCAGTCCAGCTGTGGCTTTCGGAGGTAGCTGAAAATGACATGAGCAATTTAATATATCTAACTTGCAGAAAGTAAACTAATATCAAACTACACACTCATACTTCAATCCCTCACCATCAGTCCAGCTGTGGCTTTCGGAGGTAACTGAAAATGACATGAGCAATTTAATATATCTAACTTGCTGAAAGTAAACTAATATCAAACTACACACTCATACTTCAATCCCTCACCATCAGTCCAGCTGTGGCTTTCGGAGGTAACTGAAAATGACATGAGAAATTTAATATATCTAAATCTAACTATGGAAACAAATGTGCAAGACTGAAATAAACAAAGCAGTACTGAAATTAAACAAAAACTAAGAAAAATAAATTAGCAGCAGAACAATATTGATTCCATGTCATTAGTCAAAAGATATGCAAATGCCCGGGCTGCCTATTTGTAATCTGAAACAAGAACACTGATCAGTTAACAACAACATAAAACATAAAAGATTATGGACAGAAGTAAAATGTAAAGCATGAAAGATTATGGACAGTAAAACATAAATACCATGAAAGATGTAATGTATATACACATGAATGATTATGGCACAATGAATTTAAAGAAACGAAACAAGAAACTATACAGTAATGCACAAAACCTCAGCGTGTGCAGGGGCCCTCTGCACCAGCCTCGGGCAACAACCTTCAAATACGAATTACGCTTGGAAACAGAGTCTTCTTATATATTAAAATGCAGTCATAACAGAGAGATGATATTACAGCGCAGTGGCAACGCAATTACATTACAGAGCTATATGGAGGCTAACTATTATGCGTATGCAAACACGTTATTTATAACAAAGGTGATATAACTAATTCCCTAAATTTTGTGCTGATAGAGACACGTGAACCATCACGTCCAGAGATCCAGCATCATGGCCTCGGTGAGGAGTAAATCTATGAAGAGTAGATGTTGGATTTGGCTTATGGAGCCATGTACAGGTGTTTATGTGTCTCCCATAAATTAGAAACGGTCATATAAATCTTCACGTGATGAGAAACAGAGTCCTGTCACCGTGGGACTCTACGGTTGACTTCCACTTGGCCACCTTTGACCACAGCCTCCTTAGGTGAATTTTCCCGAGCCAATAGGACACGATCCATGTCCACATCATTTCTGACTTGCCCATGTGGCTCGAATTGCCTGTAGACACCTGCAACATAGAATTTCACAAAATGGCTACGGAAAGTTGCAGCAGCTGCGGAAAGTGGCAAGATTCCGCAACTAAATGAGCAAAAATCTAAATCAAACAGCAGACACAAAACATAGTTAAAAACCATTTTAGATGCTCTTTTACAATTAATATGCAATGAGATTGACAACTTAGAAGGTTCAGGTGAATGAAAAAGGTCTAGAAAGGTGTGTAGGAAAGATGCAGATTTGAGACTCAACAGCTTGCTTGTCAAGAATTTATAGGGGGCTAACAGGATCCATCTCTGGTGTTCCACTAAATCTCTTCTTACACTAAGTCCAACCACAAGCACTCCCACTTTGGTAGCTTCTCCCTCTGATTTACCGAATCCTGGTAGTTTTTCCAGCTTTTGGGAAGGCCTAGATGTGCTAGGCTCACCAGATCATCTTCAACAACCGTAACACCAACTCTTCCAAGCTCATCCCAACATTGGGTGAACTTGGCCAAGTACTTTGGCGTTGTGTAGTCCTTCTCCATCTTGATTTTCCCAAGCTTGTACTTTAGTGCTAGCTTCCTATGGTCACTTATGTTCTGAAACAAATCTGTTACAGCCTTCCACATTTCATATGGAGTTTCCTTTCCGTGGAGGTTCGAGACAATATGATCTCGAACACCTTCCAGTAGGATCCTTCTCACCTTTTCTACATTCTTCTTCTAATTCGTCTTATCTTGAGCATCAGTTGGTGTAGGCTTAGGAATATCACTTTCTATTAATTCCTTTAGCTCATTGTTTTCCAACACTGCTTCCATCCTGTCCTTCCAAGCTATGTAATTTGAGCTGCTCTCAAGGGCATACTCAAGTCTCAATCCATAGAACGACATCTTGATCCTGTTAGTTCCCAAATCCACCTTAGGCTGAAGTAAGGCAGAAAAAAGGACAACACCAAACCACGCTCAGCCTCGTAGCTAGCCCTACGAGGACAGGAGAGGGCTCTCTCCAGGTCTATCTCGTCAAAAGATGTCCAATAGGGCCTGAGATGACCTATAATGAATACTGATTTTAGGCTAGTAAATAAATAGGAAAGAGGTATTTTGATGAATGACTGGGTTTCAGGGATATATGGGACAAGGAACAGCAAGAGCTGAGAAATTAAATCAAAGACACAGGGTTATTCATGAGGCAAGATAGGCAGGAAGTTTAGCAATCAAATTTGAAATAATATGGAGTGGAAAGACTGTTGAGAGGCCAAAAAGGGCATGTATAATGAATCCTTTTCAGACAGAAGATGACACACAGAAAATGAACGCTTTCCCAAGGCAGAGCAATAAATTGGATTCTACCTTTCTTACTTAAAAGCATTCAACTAGCAATGATTATGAATGAACAATAAAACATAATGAGATACATATGAAACAGAAAGAAAAACATATGGTAAACTCACACCACATGAATCTCATGAATCAGAGCTGTATCATCTCATTAATTCTCTATCAAAACTGTACAGTGAAGCACTGAGTTTTTCTCCCACACGTTTCCCAGAACTCAGACCCTTGACAAATGATTTTCAATACAATAAATAAACTCAGAAGTGGGAAAACAGATCGATGAAAATAGGGAGTTGTTTCAACTGAAAATATGAAGATAGAAAATGAGTGATTCATCTGTTCTAAAGACAGAACAACGTTCCACTTGAATTTCTCTGATGATCAATTAAAAGACGAAAACTATAGCGTAGACCCTTTGAATTGAAACTGAAGTCAAAAATAGGTAATCGAATCCTATTTCTTTGCTGTGGTAGGTATTCTTCGTTTAATTTTGGCTTTCGGTCTTTGACTGCCACTTTCCCTTTTTCCGTTTGAATGAAAACAAAATTTTTATAATTAGCATCCTTTGCAACATTTGGGGCGCTTTCATCTCTATGTATCAAATTCTCCCCTCAAGCAACTTTTCAGACATGTTTTTCGCTTCATACATAGTGATGATACGAGTAAAGAATATTCGTGGAACACATTTCATATGCCTATCAAAGATTTCCATCCAGATTTCCTCGGTCTCTTCAATTCTTCGCTCATTAGCAAGAGCATTCAATAACATGTAGTAGGTTCCCATGGTTTTACCTTGGCCCTCCTGCAAAGCATACCCAAGAAGGAAACTTCCTCCTGCTCACAGAAGCAACAAACTGAATTCCTTTAAATGGCTCCAATGTATCAACTGCCATTTTGGGAAGCCTTGATTTCAAAACAAAAAAACTCTAATGGAATAATCTACAATTACCGGCATTTCAATAGACTGAGAGTAACATTCCATACATTCTTGGGAGCTAGCCAAAACAATGATCCTGAGATTGATCTACTAACAGTATTACACCATATTACATGTAGCATTTGAAAGTGGCCAAGAAAACCGCTTTTGCTTTCAGACCATGATGATTAGATTGTCCAGCATCGGAAGACGCTCCAAAATCACTAGCTGCTTTAAGCAACAACTCTAAAAATTGGCACTGAAACTCTGCTTCAGTAGGAGCGAAAGAGTTGAAGTTATTTTGGTTTTTTTTTTATGAAGAAATGACGAAATTCTGTCTGGAGACTCTGTGCGCCGTGCGCACACCCAGTGCGCCACGTGGGCTGGATGCATCGCGCCAGAGCAAATTTACACTGTGGAAAACTTCTCTATGCGTCGTGTCGCGCCTATGCGCTGCACCTGCTCCCAGCGTCGCTCGCAGTCTTTAACACACAGTTCCAGCTTTAACTTACAATTTCGTCCTCCCACAATTGCAATCGACTTCTCTGATGTTTTCTTGAACGCAAATGATACTTGAATGGTGAAAAATATCTTGTAATGTCATGGGTTTGATTTTCGATTTGAAAAATCCACTTTGTAATACTCGAAACTTTGACACTTTTCACATGTTTTTGTTTCTTCCTTGGTAATTTGAGCTGAATGATGAAATTGTTCTTGGTTTTTGCAGGGATAGGAGCTGCTAAAACCTGGCAAGGTGACCAGGGCTGCCTGAAGAACTGTAGAACTTGAAAAACCTTAACAATCATGTATTAAAAAAATTTGATGATTTCTTCTTCAAAACAGAGTTTTGAAGAAGAAACATCCATGAGCATTATGAATGATGAGAATCTTGAACTGAAAACTTATTGAAGACCATGGCCTGCGGGCATTATTTGACATTCTGAAAACCCGACCTAGAAACTGAAAAGACTCTTTTTTGACCACAAGACCATCTATGACTGTAAATGATGTGAAATGAACTTTGATGAATTTTGAGAAATTTTGACCAACCCAGCAGGTACAAACATGAGGGAAAACAAGAGAATAAAGCCCTTCCGTCAGATAATGGCATGCCCCTAACGGAATGCAGATGAATGAGCGAAATGAGACACCTAAACAATGAAATGCAATAAGAGGAATGATCTCTGACGGAGGGATGTAAAGACCGACTCTAATAGATCCTACTGCTAATCCTGAAGAATAGATATGCAAATTTGATTCACCTGCACAAAACTAACTTGTATTCTTCTCTTCTATAGTGATTCCTACTCTGATACCATGTATAAAATCCACGTAGATTCGAACTGCTAATTGTAATATGTTAAAACAATAGAAATGAATCTACTCTACCAATCACAGTAACCAGTTACGATAGTGAAATCACAAAGCATACAAGCGAAAGAATTTCAATCACATATTACACAATGATTTCCCGGGGAAAGCCTCAGTTAAAAAGCCTGCTATTTGTATATTTAATTAGTCATAAAATATGAGAATATTACAATGTTTTTCTCAAGCCTCAGAAACCTCTACACTATCTCTATTTGTCTCACTACTTCCTAGACAAGCCTAGTCCAATACTTAACTAATTTTCTGCTTCCTCAAGTCCCTATTTCCTTGCGTTGTTTCCTTGGGTAATTAGCCCCTATTGATTAGGGACATCCCCTTCCACAAGTACACAATCCATCAAGGGCCTTTCTCTAACTACATGCGCCACCTATACAATTTTGATGATTATACAACTGATAATACACTTCCCTTGAACTCCAATCTCAATTGGGTATTTCTATGATATGACATGTATGAGTTATTTATGGTTGATTTATTAGTTAACTGATTGATCATTGCATGTGGTTCAAGTTCAAGTTCCACACTTTTACCTCTCTAGTTCCTCCATCAGTTAGAACTAGATAAACTGACTTTAACTCAGATAAACTGAGTTAATTAATTACAACTCAAAATAAACTCAACTAGGGCTCTTATAATGTAGGAGACACTCTACATGACTCAAGTTAGACCCTCAAATCAAATTACGTGAACCAACTAAGTCTAACTAACTTAGTTAACTCGTGCAAGTTGTCATGAGATGTAGAATTACAATTTTTATTCTTATTTAATTCAAGGGAAAATTAAATTAGAATCTTTCTTGGTTCCATTTTCAACAATCATTAAGTTTATCTTGATCTCTGAGACCTACTACAGCCATATCTACGAAAATCAAATAATTAGAGAGTGAAACTGGAAATCCTTCTCTTCTCTGCTATACCCTCCCTTCTGCTAATCACTCTCCTTGAGGAATGCATAGAACTACCTTCGGATGTCCTTATATAGCCAATATATTTCCTTTTACTACTTACTGAGACTACTTTCTCATCCTTCCAAATGTTTTTCTCTGGGAACTGGCACATGAAATCTAATCTCTGCAACTCAAACTAGCTAATTTGGAAAACTTGTATGGCCTACTACAACTGGAAATATTAGATATCCTCCTAGAAACAGGAAACTATAAACCCTCTAAGAAATTCTGGGAATTCCTTTTCAAAGTGTGTTTCTCTTCCACCCAGCTAATCTGATGCTACAAAAAAAAATTGTTGCAAATCAATTTTGCCCAGATTTGCTCAATGAAAAAACTAGTCTACTCACCAAAACCCTCTATCTGGAAAATCCATTTCTTGTAAATTCTGCTATGAGAAAATCAAACTTTTCCTACACCTGCTCTTAAAAATTTATTTCTACCCAACAATTTGCACTACCTTGTTGGCCTACGTAGATATGGAGAAATTGTGCCCAAATCTCCCTTTGAAGCTGCAAAATTTTCCTCCTCTTGCTTCTAATCCTCTCATATGATCTTCAATGCTTTGATACCTTGTGAAAAATCCTTGATTATAATTAACTAGAAATTTGTCTCCTAACTATTAATAGTTTATTTGTCTTCTAAATTATTATTTGGAAAATAATGATAAAATCACAACTGTAATATTCACAATTAAATTTTGTGAAAGCTATATAAAATATGGAACTAATAAATAGATGCACACACTTAATACATTTACTTTGGAAAAAAGTCCTTGGAAAATCCCTGAAGGGAAAAATGGTGCAGTAGATGAGGGTTTATTTTATTATTATGTAGCAGTAAAAAAAATTAGTGTAATAATATGGATTCCTCATTGGAAATCCTCCAACAATATGAAGCCAAAAGTAATTAGGAAAATAATTATCCCTCTACCAATCAAATATGCCTCCTTCTGGCTTGCTCGCATTGTCTATTAGTTGCTCACTTTGATAACCCGTGAAAGTCCAGATGAATTTTCTGTAGAAAATCTCAACCTCCCGCCTCTCCGACATTGGAAAACTACTGGGAAATTCCTCCAAAATTTCTCTTTGATATTCCCTCTCTAATACTCTTCTTCTGGCTTGAATTCACTTCCTTGCTAAAGTTGCAACTAAATATCTCGACTTGCCAAGAAAAATATGCTCCCTCTTGCTCTCACTATTGTGTCTATCTCCATCCTATCGACTTGCTCTTATAATCTCTCATTAGAGCTTCAACGACCATGATTAGATCCTCATCAACGACTACGATCATCTTAGACTAGATCCTTGTGAGTTTTTAGAGATTTCTCGATCTTAATTAATTCCCATTAATTCACCAGGTTTCCTAAGTTAGACTTAGGAAATATTTAAATGATGGTTAATTAATTTAATTAAGGCATTTCACAAGCTTATGTCACGAAACTTTTTCTGGATTTTGGAGATCTTGTGTTCCTTGAACTCTAGACACAAATTGAGACTAGAACACATGTCTGATGCTCCCAAATTAATAAAAAACTAAAAATACACTCTACAATTCAATATGGATGAGGTGCATGAAGAAACACTAATAAAGTAATGGGGATTAAGATGTATTGAGGGTAAAAGAAACAATGGGATAAGTAGTATAATTTTTTTTAATATGTGCATGGTTTAACATAATTCTTTTTAAGAAGTGATGTCTAGTCAATAATGTTCTATATTGGTGTATCTTAGAGTTAGTAACACCCTAGTAGGGGCTTCCTCATGATAAAATTATATTTCGACTGTATAAAATTAGGTTGTGTTTTTAAAGAAAAAACGTAAAGAAATTGGTTGAGTTTCAAAATCTAATATATTGATATTGCAACTTCTAAGATCCTTCAAATGATAGTGCCAAAATTGTTGATGGTTTGGGAAAATTATTTAGGGGTTGGAACTTTATTTTTGTTGATGGTATGGGGTGATTGAGTGGGTTAATTTTTGTTTAGAGGTCAAGAGTGTTAGCATATTCTAACATATGGCCCTTTAAATAAGGATTAGGAGATGTTTTATATTCTTGGGTTTTAGATAAAAATATTACAATGTTGAATATATATTTTCCTTTCTCTGATAAGGTTAGCTAATGGGAGAATCTTAACCATTTAAAACTGTATGAAAGAAAAGAATGACATTGTAGGGATGGCCACAATCTTTAATTGGAAAAACTAAAATTTTGGGGACCTCAACTCAAGTTGATCTAATCCTTTGCTTTATCTTTTGTGAGAAAATTAGACATGCTAGGTGTTGAAATTCCAATACTAGAGAGAATTTATGATCATGACAATTACTTGTGACATTATATATATATATATATATATATATATATATATATATATATATATATATATATATATATATATATATATATATATTACTTAATTCATTATGTCATCAAGAAATTACACACATACAATACACAAAAAGACAAAATAACCCTCAAAATAGGCCCATTTCTTCCTTTAATTTAAAGAGAGCAAGGTGTTTCCTTGGCAGAAAATGAACTTGATCCAAATTTAAACTTTTCCTAAAAAATTCTAAGGCAAAAATCTTTATAAGTAGAAAAACTGGTAAAATATAAGGTGTCAATTCATATCCATATAATCTAATCTCAGTAAAATCTTTGTATAGATACCAATTTTCAACCTTAGTTACATCATTGAGTTGTAAAATATTCTTAACTTCCAGAAATAGTTTTGGTGATGACACATCATATATAAGTCTCAATAAAACTAATAGAAAATTATTCACAAAGTATGAAAATGAAAATGTCTCAGAAGTCCAGTGAATAATTGACAGCTCATTACCATTGGAATCCTACTTTTTCAATTGAATACGAGAAAAATTTTCCACTTAAAAAAGAAAAAAAGAAAAAGACTAAAACAAATTGATACCTAAAAGACTTAATGGAATTGAAATTAACTAACTAATCATTAATGTTATCAAATACATATTGACTAATACTGAAATTTGACAAAGGAGTTCTTAACTAGTGAAGTTGAACATAAGAATCCCAGGATGAATTTCTGGGAAAATATCTGAAGAAAAAGAGGGATTATGTTCTAGTATTTGAGCATTTTTAGGTAGAAAAGATTGTAGGAGGGTAGATCTTTCTTCCGGGATTAAATCATGATACAACTAACTCATGGTTTTTTCATTCAAGGGTCCCATCGCAATGACATGGGAAGGTGGTGTTCAAAAATCCCACAAGCGGCGGGGGGCACACCCCATGATCACATCTAGGAGATTCGATGGCTTTTGAAATATGCACACCTTTTAGCAATGCGTTGGTCACTTTATTTAAATCATATCAATGTTATTAAACTTTACTGCAGACCTAATAAAGTTTAAACATTTCACCCCCTTTTTTTTAATATTTTATATTTACAAAACTATGGAAACATGCTTGAAAATAAAGGCTACAAAAAGTGTCATGTATATATATGCTAATAATATGTGGTAAGGCCAAGTGTCGTGTCCCATGCTTAAGAGGGCCAACCTCTTAGTAATTTAAGACCAATTATAATGTGATTGTAACATGAAAAAAAACAAATTAGTAAAACTTAATTTCTTCACCTCGCACAAATTAGTAAAACTTAATTTCTTCAGGTAACAATAGATTTTTAAGTAGATAAGAGCCAAATCCTTAAGGAACGAGTGGTTGAAATTAGGTTGATTTTATTTTCAAATGGACAAAAATGGAATTGGACAAATTCAAAGTTGAGGTATAATTTCTATATTTGGATTCTCATTATGATATAATATAGAATATTTCGTTATTGTAATTTTAGTGATTTATTTTTATGTGATGTGAAAATTGGTTGTATGTAAAATGTTAAAGGAATATTAAGATGGGTTGAAGAATTCATAGAGTTTTCTATGAGACAGTTTGAGAATAAGAAGACACAAGATGGCATTGTAAAGAATGTGGCAGGCTGTAGCCACTTGATGATTCATGGGATAACAAGTTCACATAAAATTTGGTTTTCCCATGGAGAAAGAGTTTTTAATCAGGTATGACCATAGGATATTGTTGAATCAAAGTAACATTTCCATGTAGATAATGTTATACATTTCAATTTACATAAAAGAACTATATAGATAAAATGTTATGTATACAGTGGTGTATGGGGGTCAATTATATAAATAATTATCCCTTTTTCTCTACGGATGTTCTTCATGGACAAAATTGATGTTTCAAAAAAAAATTGACATTGTATTTTATGATTTCCAAATTGATATGGTGATGAACAAATAGTCAAAGATTAATATGATAATTGTGTTGATGAGTCTGAAACATTGCTTATGAATGATATTGAATTTCCTCATAATGAAAATGATGATGGTGCAACCATGATTGATGATCATATGATTGAAATGGTGAATGATGACTACCAATGTTTTAATGAAAATTCAAATGTGATTTTTGAAAATGACCAAGTAGCCTCAATGGACGAAATGAATGATATTAATCAATATCAAAAGTTAATTGAAGATTCCAAGAGATCATTGTACCCAAGTTGCACTAGTTTCACTAAGCTATTATCCACTGTGAAATTGCACAACCTTAAAGTGAAAAATGGATGGTTTGACACAAGTTCCACCTAATTGTTGAAGTTGCAAAAAGAAATGCTTCCTAAATAAAATACACTTTCAAATTCTATATATTCTGCAAAAAGGTTGATCACATCATTGGGATTGGACTATGAAATGTGATGCAGGAGCATCGACAAACTTTTATAAACTTTATTAGATATTATTATTTTTTTAGGAAGTTGGATTCATCATGTAATGATTTTAACTTTGTAATAATTACTTGGACTCTAGAAACATTATCATCGAATATTATGGATTAGGCTAGAGAGAAAAAAAAATAGTCTTAGTTTTTATTTTTCCAAATTAGTTACTAAAATAATGGGTATTATCCACTTATTATGGATCTTGATCCTATTTTAGATTTAGAATGATTTTTATAAATTAGTAAGTATGTGGAGAACTAGAGAAGGATTGGAAGTATGAGTGTAAGAATAGGAGAAAGCTAATTCATTCCATTATGAATCCTCTATTCAAAAAACTATCTTATTGTACTACATTTTTCAAGAAATGATATTATTATGATGAATGCAAGATGCAAATTGTTGATTTGAAGCATATTCCAAGCAACCATTTGGATTCTCTATAAAATTTTTGTGTGAGTGTGGGAGAGGTGTGGAGTATGAGTAAATGGGCAATGATAATGAGACCAATATTATATTGCAAATATTTTGATCTTAAATGAATTATATGTGAGTTTGAGTGTAATTGTTCAGTGGGTTTTTAAATTTGTGGATTAGAATTTGAAGTTTCAACTTGCATCCTTTTTGGTATCGGAGCAACAATAACATTTATGGTAGATCGAAGAGAAGAAACAAGAGGGGCAGCTTGGGGAGCACGAGGGGGCGGGTCTGCAACGAATGTGGCTTTGCAGCTAGAACTGAGAAGACTTCATGAGAGGATGGCAGCCATGGAATCTGCATGAAAAAGAGGAACTGACATGCGAGATGTCAGTGATGTTGAAGAAGAGCCTTCTAGTGAGGAAGAAGCATAGGAGACACCAAAGGAGAAAATGTTGAAGATGTTTGCCAAGATGTCTGGCCAAAAATGGAAGTACCATTATATGAAGGTACTTTAATGCTTATGAGTTAATGGATTAGATACATGCATTGGATAAATACTTTGATTATGAGAATGTTGACAAGGATAAGCAAGTCAAGTATGCAGTGACTAGACTTAAAAGACATGCATCCCTATGGTGGGATGAGGTACAAGTTGAACAAAGGAGGAAAGGGAAAGCCAAAATTAAAGATTGGGATAGGATGGTGGCGAAACTTAAAGGTAATTTTTTACCTAGAGATTATCGTATTAATATTTCTAACGGATTTCATAACCTTAAACAAAGGAATATGATTGTTAAAGAATACAATGAGGAATTTTACAAATTAAACATTAGGGTTGGAAATGTAGAATAAAATGATGAAAAAGTTGCAAGGTACATTACTGGTTTAAGGTTTGAAATTCAAGATGAAATTAGCTTGTTGTCTTTGAAAACTGTGGAAGATGCATATTAGGCTTCTTTGACAGCAGAAGAGAAGATTGCCCGAAAACAAAAACTTAGCAGTATAGGAAAAAGGCTTGTAAAGGATAAAGGACAAACCAAAAAACAAGGAGTTCAATATCCAAAGGAAAAAGAAGGAAGTTATAGTATTCAAACACTAAAAGAAAGTGATTTCAGAGGAAGGAGACCATTTTCTAGAGGCAGAGGTCGAGGAAGAGATTATCAACCCATATGTTTAATTTGTGGGTAATTAGGACACATGTATTGGGAATGTCTTGAACGTATACCAACAAGCCAACGAGGTGCTCATGCAACTGAGGCAAAGGGGGAGGATGGAGATCTAGTTGCAGTTGTAAATGCTCCCGAGGAAGGTGAATCTTTGCTATTAAAAAGAGTGTTGATCCAAGCAAAAAAAGAGACCAAAGAACCAGATCAAAGGAGGATTTTGTTCAGAACTATGTGTAAGTCAAAAGGTAAGTGTTGCAAAATTGTGATTGATAGTGGTAGCACAAATAATATAGTCTCTATTAAAATGGTAGAAAAGTTAAACTTAAAGAAGAAACCACATCCTATACCTTATAAGGTATCTTGGTTACAAAAGGGTCATCAAGTTTTGGTTACTAAACAATGTAAAGTAGAATTTCAAATTGGAAGTTATAAAGATGAAATTGTGTGTGATGTATTGCTAATGGACGTCTGCGATATTATATGTTGCCTTGGAAATACGACAGGAACGTAACAAATAATGGGAACCAAAGCACTTACAGTTTTGAGAAAGATGGAAAATTACATACACTTCTACCATAAAAGGATGCAAGCACTAATCAAGTGTTAATGTTGGATAGAAAATAATTTTTGAAGGATGAAGAAAAATGCAAGGAATGTGAAATAGTAATTGAGGTAAATCACTTGTTTCCAAAAAAGCAGGATTTGTTTAATGAATATGAGAATATGATAATCAATGAAATGTTTATGGTAGAAAATAGAGATCAACCAAGAATATCCATGGTAGAAATGGTTATGAATGAGGATATTTTAATAAATGAACAACCGAATAATATCAAGGAGAAGGCTTCTTTGAGGAGTTGAAGTGTGAAAAAGTCCAAATTTCATATGAAGACAACCATAATGTAGAATATTTTGGACAAGAAATGGAAGTGGTCTACAAAGCAAGTACATTGGGAACCATAAATAAAAAAATTCAAAATAATTATGACATGTTTGTTTCATGCGCAGGAAAGATGGTTTCAATTGTAAGGTTCAAGTCCTTCCAAAGAATTTCTTGAAAGGATTAGCCAGAATAATTGAGAGAGTTATGTTTCTAAGAGCATACCAAAATAGACTTCATCTTTTTAATGGAGAATCTTGGGATGCTGGAGGAAATTTAAGTCATCATGAACAATTTCAGCCAAATACAAGTTACAACAAAGGGTTAAAGATCTCGTGGACAGGAGTCCAGGAAAATTTAGTCATCATGAACAATTTCAGCCAAATACAAGTTACAACTAAGGGTTAAAGATCTCCTAGATAGGAGAGTCTAGGAATATTTTGTTCTTCATACAGGAGCATCAACAAAATTTTATAAACTTTATTAGATATTATTATTTTTTGAGGAAGTTTTATTCCACATGTAATTATTTTAATTTTGTAATAATTAGTTGGACTCTAGAAACATTATCATTGAATAATATGGATTAAGCTATGTTAGCGCTCAAATCTGCCACAGGTTGAAGGAGGAAAAACTCGAGGCAACATCAAACCAACCTTAGCCTCGTAGCTAGCCCTACGAGGACAGGAGAGGGCTCTCTCCGGGTCTATCTCGGCAGAAAATTTTCGAAGGGGCTGAGATGACCGATAAGGAAAACTGATCTTAGGCTAGTAAAGAGATATGAATGAGGTTTTTTAATAAATGATGGGGTTTTCTGGGAAGCATGGGATTAGGAACAGCTTGAACAGGGAAATATAATAAAAAACACAGATTATCTCCTGAGGCAAGATAAGCAAGAAATTTAACATCAAGTTTGAAATTATATAGAGTGAAAGACCGCTGCGAGGTTGACAAGGGCATAGAAGATGAATCCTTGTCAAACAGAGGAAAACATTAAATATGAACACTTCCTCAAGACAGAGCAAATAAATTGAATTCTGCTTTTCTCACTTAAAAGTATTTATTTAGAAATGAAATGAAACGGAAACACAACAGGCTACATATGAAACAAAGGATGAGACAAATGTTAAATTTCATACCACAGGAATCTCAGGGGTCAGAGCTGCATTTTTTATTAAAATCTCTGTCAAAACTGTACAATGGAAGCTCTGTTTTTCTCCACGCACACCTCTCAGAACTCTCTCCCCTTTACAAATGTTTTTACAATACATTAAATAAACTATGAGAAGTGCTAACTAATCGATGAAAATAAGGGGCAGTTACATCAATAATCATGAAAATAGGAAGACTCTGCTCTAAAAGGAATAGCGTTATATTTGTTTGTTGATGACCAATGATTTGATAGAACCTGTAGCTAGACTTTCTGAGCTGCAACTTGAAGACCCCAAATAGACCAACCAATTCGATTTCTCTGCTGGGATAATTATCTGTATTTAAATTTGGCCTTTGACTTTTATTCTCTCCCATAATGTCACGACAAGTGTTTCTGCTGAAGGCACGTTTCCATGCTTCCACATATGTTCTTTAGATGAATCGAATGCCCACGTATTGCAACGATTGCCACGTTACATTTCCCATGTGCTTATCACCACATCATACATATACTGATACCTTTAATTCACCTGAAGAAGGTCTTATCATAAAACAACGACTTATATAAACAACTCAATGCGGCCATCAACTATCTGATGCGAATGGACTATTCTCCTGAAAATACTGTTTCCATTTCCACTCTGAACTTCATCAACAAATTTAGAATAAGCAAAGTCTTTTGGAATTAAAAGAACATTCTGCCCAAAAAGCTTTTCATATACATCACGAGCAGAATGACCAATAGCAAGAACGACTGCATCAGATATAATCTTTCGCAGATTTTTTCTTGAGTCACCTCCTGCGTCAGAAACCTGAACTCCAACAACCTGTGTTTGCCTCATCAGCAGGTCATCCATTCGAGTACCAAACATTATCTGAACTCCCATTTCTCATAAATGTTTCCGGAAGTTGAGTAGTATGCGAACCAATCTATCAGTTCCCAAGTGTGGCTTGCCATCAATCAATATAGATGCTGGAGCTCCAAAATGAATAAGTGTTTTTAGCACCATTTGCACGTTGTCACTATTCTTTCCAATTTTGGTGATCAATTTTCCATCACTCCATGTACCTCTCCAAAGCAAAGATTGCTTTCAGATTTTAATTGTCAACGTACTATCAATGCACCGATGTCACGACCTCGTTTCTCAATAGGCTGACCCCTCTCTATTATAGTGACCTTTGCAATCATGCAGTAGACTGATTAAATCTGAGGGACAAGCTGGAGAAGATATATATTCTAACTTCTTTGTCTTGGAGCATAGATCTGGGATAAAATCCCACAATCGGGGCTGCAAATTCAAGGCTTCTTTTACATCAAAATCACCACAAGCATAATAAAAATCTACTGCACAATGATCAAAACCTGTTTGCAATTCGTTGGAGTCGTTTTGGATGAAGACTGGGCGCAAAACATGAATTTTTGGACGCTGTCGCTCTGTGGGTAGCGCCTCTGCCCAATGGGTAGCGCGCCCTTGTGTGGGTAGCGCCCGTGTAAATTTGCACAGGCTGTAAGTGCCCAATGGGTAGCGCCTGACCCAATGGGTAGCGCACAACTCCAATGGGTAGCGCGCAACCAAACTTTGTCCAGAACTCTGCTAAACACGATTTCGGCCCTCAATCACTGCAATTCGACTTCTATGCTGCGGATTTTAGCAAATGAACTTGATTTCCATTATTTATACATGAGAGAAATATCCTTCCAAATCAGATTTGATTTTTTGAATTTGTTTGATAGCCCACACTATAATGTTTTTGGCATTTTGTCCTTTGGTCCTTTAATATAATTTTTTCTCTTTGGCTTTTCTGAATTTTTGAACTGAAATGCTTGTTGTCTTTTGCAGGGATGCTTGAAGCTGGTGCCACTGAAGAACTGTAAAATTTGAAATATTTTGACCACTTACCTATTTATTACCAAAACATATTTGATGATTTCTTCTTCAAAACATGGTTTTGAAGAAGAATCAATTTCTCATTGATGACATTCCTGATATAAACAGCTACTGAACCTTCTCCTAGCCTACAAGTGTTATTGAAACATTCTGAAAACAAGCTTTGCAAACAATCTAAGTAGCAGTGGGTGAAAGCTGATTAGCATTGGCCTGTATATTGAACTAAGACTTTGACAGCTACCTGTCTGCATTTGACTCTGACAGAGGTTAGACAAGACTGAGTCTAACATTGGCTCCAATGGGGATGGCAGTTGCCGCTTCTTGGAGGTGCCAAGAATCACAGAGCTTTGGGAGAGCAGACAGTGCCTCCATCCATTGGGCGATGGAATCATTATTCTGACAAACAAACTAAAGACTGATAACTCAACTGGAAAATCAACTCAAACTGACTTAATGCAAACTGAAATGACTGAATTAAACAAAAACTTTCTGAAAAGGGCAGCAGTCCATCAAAATTTCAAAACCCTGATGGCAACCCCCTGCATACTGATGTGATATGTACAATCATGTATAATTGGCTTTCCAATGCAACCAATCCAGCAGATGGCTGCATACCATATTTCTGATTTTACTCTCCTCGAGCAGGCAGAATGCTAAACCTGTAGGCAACTCAACACAATCACTGAAACCAAAGCTTAAGATAATGAACCAGGCAATATTTATCTTTTCTAATGTTTGCAGAAGAATGCTGAAGGGGTCTCGAAAATCTTGAAGCACTGGCTTATCTGGAGATCCAGCCGCAAAAATACTAGTATCCACTTCATTATGATCTGAAAGGACAATTTATTTCTGAGGGATAGAAATGCACAAATCTGCCATCTGAGTGTTAGCTGTAGGTTCCTTGACCATGAGCAATTCTGGCATATACTCTTCAATTTCATGATCTAGGTCATTCTTAAACAAAGAACAATCTTCAAGATTATCAAACATGACAACCTTATCATCTTTGTGAAGGAAAAAATTATCTGTTTGCTGATCTACATAACTGATTACAAGACAGTCATCTTTTTCAAAAGGGGAAGAGATTTCACCAACACTTTCCTGACTATGTGTGCACTGCAAATCTGTTGTAGCTTCGGCTGAAACATGACCTTTCAAAAGCAGATCTATCTCATCTTCAGACAAAGGTGACAATGCTTTTTGTTTTCTTCTGCTTAAACAGTAATTATCTTCATATGACAGGGCATTCAAACTATCGTTCATTACTGAGTTATTGAAAGGAGATTTATCACTTACTTGCACAAAGATCTCATTCTGATTTTCATGAACTGACTGAATCACCTCTTCATGAAGGCTGTGTTCTAATGATGGGCTGACAGTATGACTGAGAACATTTGGATCCATTACTGTGTCTTCTGCATCCCAGATGATTTCAACAGCAGAGTTCTCCTTGATGGGCTTCAACACAAGATATGCTTGGTCATCATGATCTGAATCTGAATCTGAAGTAGCCGTCTGGACATTATCACAATCTGCAATTGGAACTGGACTTACTTGCATGCTGCTGTCTTCCGTGGGCAGATCTGAAATGACATTCTGCCTTTCATCATTTTCAGCCATATGGCCATCAACCTGCTGCAAAGTCTCCTGAGCATCTTGATGGGTATCCTTTAGGTTCTCTTCATATTGCTGAAATGGATTCTCATATAGAGCCTCCATGATTTCTCCGTCCATGAAATCATTATTACCATAAAACAGCTCTAGATCTTCAATGAAACTATGTACATGGTTACAACAGTTCTGAACTAAAATCAAGGATGGATATGATGCTTTATACTTTTCAAAAAACACAGTATGAAAATCCCTTAAACAGTAAATAGAAGCAGCTGGCAAACCTTCATACCATGATCGGGCTTCGTCTTCCAGAGTAGCCATAAACATTTTCATCAAACAGTCTTCAGGAAAATTGATCTTAAATTTATGCACATGAATGTGAAATTTCACCACATGAAGAGCAGCGTCATTACCTTCCTCATTTCTGAACATAGGAAAATTCTGAAGCCAATCCACCTTGGGCATCTTATTCAGAAAACCTGGGATGTGATCTCGGCTCATGGGAGCGTATCTTCTTGCAATCCGGTTCGTCAACAGTGAGGTCGCCATGAAGCATTGATTTCTGGATTGTTCAGTGAATGAAGCCGCCGGTGAATGATTTCAGCCTTGTGGTGTCTGACTGCTGTCCACCATCAGCAATCGGATCTGAACTTTGTTATCCTTTACCGGGGAAGATCTTCCCCAGTATGGTCGCCACTATGTTAGCACTCAAATCTGCCTCAGGCTGAGGAAGGCAAAACTCGAGGCCACATCAAACCAACCTTAGCCTCGTAGCTAGCCCTACGAGGACAGGAGAGGGCTCTCTCCGGGTCTATCTCGGCAAAAAGTCTTCAAAGGGGCTGAGATGACCTATAGTGAATGCTGATCTTAGGCTAGTAATCTGATAGAAAGGGGTTTTTTAATAAATGATGGGGTTTTTTGGGAAGCATGGGATTAAGAACAACTTGAACAGGGAAATATAATCAAAAACACAGATTATCTCCTGAGGCAAGATAAGCAAGAAGTTTAACAATCAAATTGGAACTATATAGAGTGAAAGACCGCTGCGAGGTTGACAAGGGCATAGAAGATGAATCCTTGTCAAACAGAAGAAAACATTAAATATGAACACTTCCTCAAGACAGAGCAAATAAATTGAATTCTGGCTTTCTCACTTAAAAGTATTCATTTAGAAATGAAATGAAACGGAAACACAACAGGTTACATATGAAACAAAGGATGAGACAAATGTCAAATTTCATACCACAGGAATCTCAGGGGTCAGAGCTGCATTTTTATTTAACCACAAATCGTACAATGGAAGCTCATTATCCACGCACACCTCCTAATCCCTCCTTTACAATGTTTTTACAATACATTAAATAAACTATGAGAAGTGCTAACTAATCGATGAAAATAAGGGGCAGTTACATCAATAATCATGAAAATAGGAAGACTCTGCTCTAAAAGGAATAGCGTTATATTTGTTTATTGATGACCAATGATTTGATAGAACCTGTAGCTAGACTTTCTGAGCTGCAGCTTGAAGACCCCAAATAGACCAACCAATTCGATTTCTCTGCTAGGATAATTATCTGTATTTAAATTTGGCTTTTGACTTTTATTCTCTCCCATAATGTCACGACAAGTGTCTCTGCTGAAGGCACGTTTCCATGCTGCCACATATGTCTTTTAGATGAATCGAATGCCCACATATTGCAACGATTGCCACGTTACATTTCCCATGTGCTTATCACCACATCATACATATACTGATACCTTTAATTCACCTGAAGAAAGTCTTATCATAAAACAACGACTTATATAAACAACTCAATGCGGCCATCAACTATCTGATGCGAATAGACTATTCTCCTGAAAATACTGTTTCCATTTCCACTCTGAACTTCATCAGCAAATTTAGAATAAGCAAAGTCTTTTGGAATTAAAAGAACATTCTGCCCAAAAAGCTTTTCATATACATCACTAGCAGAATGACCAACAGCAAGAATGACTGCATCAGATATAATCTTTCGCAGATTGGTTCTTGAGTCACCTCCTGCGTCAGAAACCTGAACTCCAACAACCTGTGTTTGCCTCATCAGCAGGTCATCCATTCGAGTACCAAACATTATCTGAACTCCCATTTCTCGTAAATGTTTCCAGAATTTGAGTAGTATGCGAACCAATCTATCAGTTCCCAAGTGTGGCTTGCCATCAATCAATATAGATGTTGGAGCTCCAAAATGAATAAGTGTTTTTAGCACCATTTGCACGTTGTCACTATTCTTTCCAATTTTGGTGATCAATTTTCCATCACTCCATGTACCTCTCCAAAGCAAAGATTGCTTTCAGATTTTAATTGTCGACGTACTATCAATGCACCGATGTCACGACCTCGTTTATCAACAGGCTGACCCCTCTCTATTATAGTGACCTTTGCAATCATGCAGTAGACTGATTAAATCTGAGGGACAAGCTGGAGAAGATATATATTCTAACTTCTTTGTCTTGGAGCATAGATCTGGGATAAAATCCCACAATCGGGGCTGCAAATTCAAGGCTTATTTCACATCAAAATCACCACAAGCATAATAAAAATCTACTGCACAATGATCAAAACCTGTTTGCAATTAGTTGGAGTCGTTTTGGATGAAGACTGGGCGCCAAACGCAATTTCCTGAGTTCTGTCTTCAAGTGGGTCTCATCCCCCTCATGTGGGTCGCATGCCACAAGTGGGTCGCATGCGTTTAAATTTTCACTGGTCAAAACGCACAGGTGGGTCGCATTTGCCAAGTGGGTCGCATCTCCCTCAAGTGGGTTGCATGCCCTCCAGACCCTGTCAACACTTCTGCAAAACACGATTTTGGCCCTCAATCACTGCAATTCGACTTCTATGCTGTGGATTTTAGCAAATGAACTTAATTTCCATTATTTATACATGAGAGAAATATCATTCCAAATCAGATTTTATTTTTTGAATTTGTTTGATAGCCCACACTATAATGTTTTTGGCATTTGGCCTTTTAATACAATATCTCTCTTTGGCTTTTCTGAGTTTTTGAACTGAAATGCTTGTTGTCTTTTGCAGGGATGCTTGAAGCTGGTGCCACTGAAGAACTGTAAAATTTGAAATATTTTGACCACTTACCTATTTATTACCAAAACATATTTGATGATTTCTTCTTCAAAACAGGTTTTTGAAGAAGAATCAATTTCTCATTGATGACATTCCTGATATAAACAGCTATTGAACCTTCTCCTAGCCTACAAGTGTTATTGAAACATTCTGAAAACAAGCTTTGCAAACATCTAAGTAGCAGTGGGTGAAAGCTGATTGGCATTGGCCTGTATATTGAACTGAGACTTTGACAGCTACCTGTCTGCATTTGACTCTGACAGAGGTTAGACAAGACGGAGTCTAACAAGCTAGAGAAAAAAAAAAAGTAGTCTTAGTTTTGATTTTTCCAAATTAGTTACTAAAATAATGGGTCTTATCCACTTATTATGGATCTTGATCTTATTTTATATTTAGAATGATTTTTATAAATTAGTAAGTATGTGGAGAAATAGAGAGGGATTGGAAGTATGAGTGTAAGAGGAGGAGAAAGCTAATTTGTTCCATTATGAATCCTCTCGTACCATTACGAATCCTCTCTTCATTCATTGAAGGAAAAAAACTATCTTGTATATTTTTGAAGATATGATATTATTTTGGGTTTTTGTAGAGTATCACAAATGAATGTAGAGGCGGCTAACCATTTTGATGCTCTGTAAATTTTGTGTGAGTATGAGATAGGTGTGGAGTATGAGTAAATGGCCAATGATAATAAGTGCAATATTATATTGGAAATTTTTTTATCTTAAATTAATTCTATGTGAGTTTTGAGTGTAATTGTTGTGTGGGTTTTGTAATTTGTGGATTAGAATTTGCAGGCAGTTGCAGCTTGCATCAAAATGATACATGCATGCCAAAATGATTGCATTTTATATCGGCAAAAATATGAAATTAGAGACAGATGGAAAGTTGATGCTCATTTAGGAAACATGTGTAAAGGTCCTAAAAAAGTGTTGAGGTATTTCCCTATAGTACCAATGTTGAATATAATGTATAGGTATGATTTTGAACTCTTTTAATTCCATTATAACATGCACATTCATGCATTACCAACCTACTTACAAGTCATCTTCTTTACTCTTCCTAAGTATTGCAATGCATTTATTATAATGATTTTATTTTTACGTTATAGCTCTACACACATCACACAGAAAATGAGGTGGCATCATGAGAATGCAAGTGATGATTGAATAATGTTCCACCCAATTTATATCCCAACATGGAAAACTATAGATTCTAAATGGCCTAATTTTTCCAGTGATCCTTGAAATGTGCGACTTGCAATGGCAGTGGATGGATTTTATCCTTTTGGAAACTTGAGTAGTGCATATAGTGTTTGTCCAGTTGTACTAGTCACATATAAATTACCACCATGGTTATGCATGAAAATGAACTTTTGTATGTTGTCATTGTTATTATGTGGTCCCAAGCAACCGAGAAGACATATATGTATTTTTGGAATCTTTGGTTAATTAAATAAAGGACACATGGGATGAAGGGGTAAGGACATATGATGCTCATTCAAGGCCATTTTTTAATATCAAGGCTATATTGATGTGGGTAATCCATGACTTTCCTGCTTATGGAAATATGGTTGGTTGGATTTGTAAATGGTTTTTTTCATGTCCCATATGTGGAAGGAACACAAATTCAAAGTATCTTAAATGTAATACGAAGTGTGTACATGAGACATAGGATCATAAGTATCGTTCTCAAAAAGGACCATTTAATTGGAAGGTTGATCATTGCATTGCACCTAAAGTGTAGAAGTGTCATATATTTTTGCAGAAATAAAAGGATAAGAAGAGAACTAGGGGAAGAGTGAAAGTAAACAAAGAAGAAAAAATATTAAGAAAGGTGAAATTTTGAACACCATTGTGTGGAAGAAAAGGTTAATTTTATTCAATTTTCCATATTGGGAGGTATGCGGAAAAATTAACTCTAGTTAATTATTAATTATGTGGTCGCTTAAAGGGTTTCATTATGTTTATACATCTTGTTTGAATCCATGGTTTAATTTTTCTTCCATATTATCATGAATTCATTCTTATATGGTTGGATGCAAAAACTCCAAGTATGTCACATTTTAGATGTAATGCACATTGAAAAAAATGTATGTGAAAGTATTTTTGGAACTCTTCTGGATATAAAAGGAAAAATCAAAGGATTCGAAAAATTCTTGTGATGACTTACAACAGTTAGTTATAATGAGGTCACTATGGCCACACGATCAGAGAAAAAAATATTTCTTCCACCTACACCACACACTATTTCAAAAAAAGAGAAAGAGACACTTTGTGTTGTTTTGTTCACATTAAAATTCCCTGATGGTTATAGCTCAAATCCTGGAAATCATATATCCATGGAAGAGCTTAAGCTTCATATTACTAGATCACATGATTTCCATGTTATCATGCAATGACTCCTAATAGCAATGTGCCATGTGCTACCAAAATCTATTTGAAACACCATTTGTAGGCTTTGCTTCATTTATAGGAAAATTTGTGTGAAAATGATGGATCCAACAGACCTTGAAAACTTAGAAGATGATGCCATGGAGACATTGTGCTTACTTAAAAAATATCCCCACCACCCCCCGGGCCCCCCCCCCCCCCCCCCCAATCGTTCTTTGATATAATGATATGTTTGATTGTACACTTGGTTAAATAACTACATTTATGTGGTTCAGTCACATACCGATGGATGTACCCTATTGACAGGTTAGTGAAATTCAAAGTGTACATAAATTCCAACATGTTATATGCATTTATTATATCACTAGAAAATATTTATTCATACTTTTAATTTGAAATGCAACTTTTGTGTCTTCTTCAAGGAGCATGTAAGTTTTCAAAAGTTATGTGAAGAACAAGAATAGGCCCAAAGGGTGCATAACTGAAAACTACATTGTGAAGGAATCCATCAAATGTTGTGATACATATGTCAACAAAATGGAATATATTGGAAACATGACTAGTATAAGTGAAGTTTGGGATGATGAACAAGGATATTTTGGTCACTATGAGAAGCCCTTATCTAGTGGGACTTTGATTGAAATGGATAAACCATTTTGTTACAAGCCCACATGTAGATATTGCAAAATACATATGAAGTTGAATCATGGATAGAGTAAGTGATAAACACAACCTTATAAAACCAATTTTCTAATTCTATTTAAATATACTGAAAAATAATTTTATTGACATTATTGAAAATTAGGATGCACCTGAGTGAAATATAAACATCCAATCCCAAAAATATGAACGCAACTTGTTACAAAAGTTCCACAACCAACAATTTACTTATTGGTTCAGGAAGGAGATAATGCTATTTTTTTTAAATATTATATTATAATTATTCAAATTCATTGAACAAGGCTATTATGATGTATAAAACTAAGATTCATTTTGTATATTTTGAAATTTCATGGTTTTCTAATGACATTTCATAATTTATAGGTGGAATGAAAAGCAAATATCTTTAATAACCTTAAATTGTTAGCACACAACCCAAGGTAATATGCAACTAAGTATAAGTATGAGCGGTACCAAATGAATGGGTGTATATTTCAAATTAAAAGCTTAGATTAGGGCCACCCAAAATAGTAGTGTATATAGATGTAAAAGCACTAATCGGATCAAGTGCAAAAGACAAAAATCATATATGTCGAACACCAACATATTATGGAGCGATCTAAGAATAATCATGTTGAAGTACCATTTTGTGAAGTATCCTTTGTTCAAATGTGACTGGGTAGATGTACATAAGAAGAATGGAATGAAAGCTGATGAAATTGGTTACACAATGGTAAATCTAAAGAGATGCTTATGTAAGGATACATGTATTCTAGCATCACAAGAAAAACAAGTATTATATGTAACCCAACATCTGAAGTTTATATTTCTCTCCCAGAAGAAATACATTGGAGATATGTTGAACATGTTTGGCATGGTTGAGTGCTATCCTTTTACTACTCTGATGGAACAAAAATTAAATCTCACATCCAATGAAGGAAAATAATTTGAGGATGCAACAAAGTACAGACAGCTCGTAAGAAGTCTCAACTACCTGACTACTACTAGACCAAACATTTCATTTGTTGTAGGAATCCTCTCCAGGTTTATGCAAAAGTCGTGTAAGGGTCATTGGTCTGCTGCAAAAATAATTCTAAAGTACTTGAAGGGAACTCAAGACTTTGGACTCAAGTGTACATAGGTGGGTAACTTCAGCTTGATTGGATACTATAATTCATATTTCGACAGAGATAAATAAATTGGGGTATCTACTTCAAGTTATGTTATGAGTCTTGGATTACTAGGATTTGTCTCCTGGAGGTCACACAAACAGTTAGTTCCAAAAGATTCCAAAAATGAGGCAGAATATATGGTGGCAGCTGAAGCAACGAAGGAAATTGTGGCTTAGGAAAATTATGGAATATTTGTAGGAGAAACAAGTACATTCAACTCCTCTTTTGATTGACAAAACTTCTGCAATAAATTTGGTCACAAACCCAAAGTTCCATGATCGAATGAAGCATATAAATAAAAAATACCATTTGATTCGACATCATGTTGAGGCAAAAACAATCCACCAATGACATTGTTCCAAAAATTATAAAATTGCAGATATCTTCACCAAAGCGCTTGGAAGAGAAAAGTTTGAAAGATTCAAAATGATGCTTGGACTCACCAACATCCCCTCAAATTAAGGGGGGAACCTTGACACCTAATCGTTGGGATTAGGTAAATCCATATAAATATTATACATAGAAAAATAAAGGGAATTGGAAGACGAAGAGACATTGGGAGATGAAACCCAATAGTCTCCCTCTCCATGTATATATCCATGTTCTATCTTAATGAAAAGAATCAATTCATTCATAGTTACTTTAGGCCTTACAAAAATTATTGGTATGTAGTTCACACATGCCCTCCAAAGAGATTGAGAAATAGTAACATTTATGAATTGGAGCATGTATATCAATCAAGGGTTGTAGACTTTAAAGGGATAAAATGCAAAGATGATGAGTTTATAGGTGATGGTGACATGGATCATGTTCGACAACATTGTGAAGGAACATGGCCAAATGTTGATAGATAAGTACTATTCATGATTTATTTATCCATTGTTATATGTAATGAAACTGAAAATTACATTCTCATACTCATAATTGTTTTGAATTTGCATGTATCAATTAATTGACTATATTTTTTACTTGAATGCCATTGTTAAATTTTATGGAAATGCACATTTTGAATTTTTTGTGGACAAATTTTGAATATTTTCAAGGTCCACCTCCATTGCCTTCAAATTTTAGCGTATATGAAGACAATAATTGTTGTACTTTAGTTTTTGTTCTCAAACACTGTTACCGATGAAATAGGTAACCTGACCTCAAAACGGGAACTCTAGCCCAAAAAGACTCAAAAAACATGAAAAAACACCCCAAAAACAAAAAAAGTGTATTCCAGAACGCACTTGGTTTTTTTTGAAGGTCAAATTTCAACATATTATAAAATTATGCTAAAAACAAAATTGTTTCTTGAAAAAAGGATTGAAAAAACACCCTCAAAACAAAATTAGTTGATACTGGAATAACAAAAAAAAAAAAAAAAAATTGTGTCATATTTTTGACATTTTTAAAAATAGAAATAACATTTTTTAATTTTAAAATTCAAACATTAAAAAAAACCTAAAATTTAAGAAAAAAATAAATTTAAAAAATAAAAACATTTTAAAGCTTAAAATTTAAAAATATATAGGAATAAAAAAATAAAAATAAAAACAAAATAAAAATTTTAATTCAAACAATTAAAAAAAATAAAAATTAAAGATTAAAATTTCAAAATATATAGAAATAAAAAAATAAAATAAAAAAACAAAAATAAAATATTAAAAAAAAAGGGTTAATAAAAGAAAGAAATTATAAAAAATAAAATATATAAATTAAATTTAAAAAAGAAAAAGAAAATGTTTATTTAAAATAAATAAATAAATAAATTTAAAGAAATATATTAAATTAAATTATTAAAAAAAAAAAAAAAAAAAAAAATTAATTTAAATTAAAAGTAAAAAAATGAAAAATTAATTAGAAATAAAAAATGAAAAATAAAATACAATAAAAATATTAAATTTAAAAAAATATATATTAAAAAAAAAATTTAAAAAAAATAAATAAATTTAAATTATAAAATATATATATATATATATATATATATAGATGAACTTAAATTAAAAATATATATTAGATTTTATTAAATTTAAAAAAAAAAGGTTAATATTAAAATAACAAATTAAATTTAAAAAAAATATATGAATTTTTTTTTTTTTTTAACTGTAACAGATATGGATTTTATTTATATGAGAAAAGGAAGATGGGTCTTTGCCGTGGCGACCCCTATTACATAGCTGTTATCCTTCTTATGCTGCTTTTGGGATATGACAATTTCAAGGATTTTGGAAGGTACTTTCCCCATTTACAATGAATATCCCTTTCATGAGGGAGCAGCCTTTGTTCGCCATCCCATCTGCTTCACTGTTAGAGTTTCTAAGGATGTGGTAAAACTTGTACGAGTCAAAGTCAAGTAAGACTCTCTTCAATCTACCCAAGGTTTTCTTGAGACCAACATTTCTGAAAAGGTCCTCTTTGATTAATTTTTTGATTAAAATCTCAGAGTCTCCAAAGACATGGAGGTTTTTGGCGCCTTTCTCTCTAGCAAGAAGACAGACTTTGAGCAGCCCAAGGATCTCATCTTGATTGTTAGTTTTCAGCCCTAGACCCCAGCAGAAAGTGTCTCTATGTGACCCGTCTGTGGAATAGATGACCCCACCAGCACCTGCAGCCCCGGGATTCCCTTTGGACGCCCCGTCAAAGAATATAGTGGTTAGGTTTTAAGCCCTCCACCAATTTTGGAAGATGTCATCTAGAACTCTTTTATGCCAGTCCGGATTAGTTTTCTGAGGAGTGAGGAGGTACTTACGAGGATGTGGCTCTAGGGCTAACCACCTCTTTTCTTCTGGCGTGAGCAGGGGGTCTTCTTTGTAATACTGTTGTTGCACTGCTTCCAAAAGGAGAGACTTGGCCTTTGCAGCAACCTGAGACGGGGGCTGCTGTAAATCTTTGAAGATCTGCTAGTTACGAGTCAGCCACAGCTGCCAACACACAAATTTTGGGAGAGCTATCCAAAATTTGCGCCAGAAAGACTTGGGAGGGATACTTTGAGGATAGCAGGTACTCCATATGGCAAAGAGATCAGAGACAGAGATCTGAGATGGGAGAGAGATCTGAAATGCTTGAAGTAGAAGTCCCCACACCTCTTTGGCAAAGAGACAGTCCAGGAAAATATGTTGGGCAGTTTCAAGATGACATTTGCAAAGCACGCATCTGTGAGGCCCTTCGATCTTCCTTTTTACTAGATTATCTCCTGTTAAAAGTTTGTTGTGTGCCAAGGTCCAGAAGAAAAAATTGATTTTTGGAAGAGCTAACGGTTCCCAAACAAGTTTCCAGAAGGAGGGAGCTTGATTGCTGTTCTTATTGCCCTGAAGAGCTCTATAGCCCTCTGCTGTTGTAAAGACACCTGTCCGGCCCCATCCCCAACTGTCCTTCAGAGGTCTATTGACCGGAGCGACGTCTTCAAGCAGATCCTCGGGCAGGTTCTGTTGAACGGATAAACGAGTAGGGACTCCGTGAAAGTCCCATCCTACCCAATCACCACGATTGTCCCAATTTGACAGCTCGTAGATGTTGTTCACTCCTGCGCTTTCCAACCAATTTCTGAGATCAGCAATTTCATCGTTATCTGTCAGAGGATCACACCCCATAATGCGATCGTTCCACATATGAGTGCGCTTGCCGTTACCTGGAATTCTGTACATGTGATTTTTGAAAATTTTGCTACTTTTGCAGCAGAGCCTCCAAACCTGCGTGCAATTAACAGAGCTGTCCAATCTCATGTGCCTAAGAGCTTCATTGTCTGCGTATTTTGACCATAATGTAACACACACAGGATGAGAGGGGTCGTGGATCATCTTCCACAATATCTTGCCTCCCAGCGCTATGTTTACAAGGGAAGGATCCCGGATTTACAGCCCACCCTCATCGATCGGCCTCTTAACCATATCCCAGTTAATCAAATGTATTTTTTTGTCATTGCCTTTCCCACCTTGCCATAAGAAATTCCTAAGGAGAGTAGAGATCTGCTCCATTACATTTTTTGGTGCTAGAAGAAATGCTGCTTGATATATAGGAAGAGCTGATAGCTGAGATTTGATAAGGATAGTTTTGCCGCCTTTTGTTAACCAGTAGCCTCCCCATGCAGTGATCTTAGATTTGATTTTGCTGATGATGTCATTCCAAAGGGACCTCTTGTTTACTCCAGAGGATATAGGAAGTCCCAGATACTTGAACCTGTCCCATTGTGCATGTCCTTTGAATCCGAGAAGCTTTGAAATGTTAGACATCTCTTGCTGGTCAGTGTTCCAACTGAAGATTTCGCTTTTTCTCTCATTAACAAGAGCGCCAGAAACCTTGCAATAACTTCTCAGAATAGAGTCGAAGGCTTTCGCAATTCTGGAGGAAGCACCACCCAGGAGCAGGGAATCGTCCGCAAAGAGAGCGTGGTTCAGAGGGGCTGATCCATTGGAGGGTTTGAGGCCCGGGAGGGAGCCAGCGACTCTTTCAGCTGAGAGTTTTCTACTGAGGGAATCTGCCATAAGGATGTACAGGAAGGGGGAGAGAGGGCATCCTTGCCTGATACCTCTCCGCGCTTGGAAGAAATTGGTTGGATGACCATTGATAAGGGGAGCAATCCACGGGGAATCAATACAGGCTTTTATGAGTTGGACAAACTGCTGAGAGAAGCCAAAAGAGAGCAGAACTTTGCAAAGGAACAAGTGATTTACTCTATCGAAAGCGTTCACCATATCAAGTTTTATCAACATACCTTTCTCCCCACGCTGTTTGCTTGAATGGATGGTCTCCTGGACTTGAATAACGTTATACATTATGTGCCTGCCTTCCACGAATCCGCCTTGAGTACTAGATATCAATCTTTTGAGCAGGGGCTTGATTCGGTTTGCCAAGAGTTTGGCTATAATTTTGTAAGATGCATTACACAGCGAAATTGGCCTAAATCTTGCAAATGAATCTGGATTGGTTTCCTTGGGAATTAAAGCAAGGTAGGTGGAATTGGTTCCTTCACCTATCTTAGCTCTTTTCATGAAGTCTCTTGTCATTTTAAGGAGATCAACTTTGATAATTTCCCAACAAGATTTGTAAAAATGAATTGTAAATTCGTCAGGCCCAGGGGCCTTGTCGGATTCCATGGACCAGATAACATTGATAATTTCCTCCTCAGAGATGGGACTGCAAAGAGCTATATTATCTTCAGGGTTGACGAGTGAAGGAATGTTAGAGAGGAAGTCAGCTGCTTCCTCGTTTTTGCCTTGGATTCCATCATTGAATAGATTCCTGAAATGTGTTTCAGCAGCGTCTTTAACCTGGTGGTATCCTTTGCAGATTTGGCCCTCCGAAGTTTTGATTTCAGCTATATGATTCTTGGACAGTCTAGATCTGTATTGTCGATGGAAAAAAGTGGTGTTCCGATCACCAGCCTTTAGCCACAGGCTTCTGGATTTTAGCCTCCAGTATTCTTCTTCAGCTCGAAAGGATTGGTAAGTGGATATTTGAGCTTTTACTTCCTTTTCCAAGAGCTCTGCTGAGATATCTTTATTTTCCATTTCTGTTTGCAGGGAATGCAACATCTGAACTGCCTCTTTTCTTTGGTTGGTTGGAGTGAGTTCTGGATTTTTTATCCATTCCTTCAACGCATGTTTTGTGGCCTCCAAATTTTGTTCCCAGACATAGCTAGAGGAGCCTGAGAAGGGTTTAGCCCAAGCAGCTTTCACAATCTCCATGAAGCCCACTCTCTCGGTCCAAAGAGGACTGAAGCGGAAAGGAATGGGACCCAAATCTTCTTCATCTTCTAGGAGGAGCTGAATTGGCTTGTGGTCTGAGGTCAATTTGGGCAGAATTTTTGTGGTGATGATCTTTTTATTCATCATTAGGGCGCTTTGAACCAGAAATCGATCCAGGCGAGCAGAAATGTGATCCGACCCAACACGATTATTTGACCATGTGAAAGGCCCGTGAACTGGTATGAAGTCTAAGAGATCCCAGCTCAGGGAGAGCTTCTCCACCGTGGTCAACATGGAATCTCTCGAGCAGGAGCCGCCCCTCTTCTCTTTTGATTTCAAAACTATATTAAGATCTCCCGCTATGATAATGTTGCTAAGGGAGTTCTGCTCTAAAAAAATTAAGAGAGAGGACCAGCATTCTCTTTTTTCAGAGTAATTAACAGGAACATAGAGATTGAATAGGGAGAAGGTCAACTTACTGGCTTTATGCATCAGTTCCGTGAAGATCCAATGCTGGGATTCTTGAAATTTGTGGAGCTGGAAAGAGCTTTCTGACCATAGAGTTGCCAACCCTCCGGATGTGCCCCTGGCGCTGAAAACCTTGCCTGTACTTTTATTCCACTTTGACTTACTGATATCTAGAAGGGCTTGCCCTTCAATTTTAGTCTCTTGGAGCATAACGATGTCTGAGGGTTCTGTTTTCAATAGGTCCTTGACTGCTTCTATTTTAGCGGGATTCCCCAATCCTCTGCAGTTCCAAGAGACAAGCTTCATTATTTACTTAGAGGAGGGTTGGGACCTCCCTTGGAGGGCCTCAGTCTGGTATTTCGACCAATGGACATTTCTATTGTGGCCTGACTTCCTTGAGTTTTGAGTCTTTCAGCCTCTTCTTCTCTCATTTCTTTGCGGGATTTCCTTCCAGCCCTTTTAGATGGGCGTTCAAGGGTTTCATCCTCCGAGGATCCTGAGCTTTCTATTTCTTTTTTCCTTGTGACTTCTGCATATGAGGGATTGGATGGACTGCCTTGGGTGACTTCGGTCTGCATAGCTTTCCCTCCTTCTTTGCTTGGGGGGGTGCTTTCTGCCTGCGCCAGATTTTCCTGGTCTGAGACTACTGGATTGATCTGAGTGCTTGCTGTTCCCTTAGGGTTTTCTTCGTCTTCATGGTTGGGCTTGGAACTGCTTGGAATCCTGGACGCATTACCTTTGTTGGCACCTTTTTTTGGGTGAGTTGTTTTCTGAACTAGAGTCCATTGATCCCCATTTTTCTTGTCTGAGTGCTCTTCGGCCTTTTTCTTACAATGCTTAGCGAAGTGTCCGTGCCCATGACAGTGTCTACATTTGAAGGGGAGCTGCTCGTAGTCCAATTCCTGAACATGCGTCCATCCAGCGTCAGTGAGCTTAATTGCTTCTGGTAACCCCTCCTCTAGGTCAAATTCCACGCAAATGCGAGCACAAGAGTACTGATCTTTTCTTGTCGCTTGGTCTATGTATTTACCCAGCGTGTTTTCGATGATCTCAAGATATTTTTGGTTCCAGCAGTGGAGAGGCAGATGTGGGAGCCTCACCCATACAGGGACAGCAGAAGGGACATCCTGGGTAGGGTCAAAGTCTGGGGACCATTTGTTCAGATACAATCCTTGCGGTCCCATGAAATATGGACCATTTCTGAATATTAAGCTTCTGTCTTCCGGGTTTTCAAACACAAAGACAAAGAATCCTTTGCCAACAAAGTAGCTTTTGACCCCCTCCTTGGTCAGAGGTTTCCAGTTTCTTTATGTCCAGTCTTCTACTGACTTGGGAGAAGGCCATAGGCCAGTGAACTGGCCTATGAGGCCTCTCTCAGCCAGATTCAAAGCTACTTTGCACGTCTCTTCTTCAGGAAGGGCCACTGAGGGGATCGTTTCCATCTTTTTGACGAACTTCTGAAGAATCGCCGAAGGGGCTCGCTTCGGACCATTAGCAACAATAGCACGGAACGCAAGCACTTCAGGAGGCGGATCGGAGAGGGGGGCAGTGCTCCCGCTGGACTCCATGGTCGGAGAAGAACGCCACAGGACTGAGCGCAGGAGCGCAGCAGCCACAGGGGTGCACAGAGGAGCGCCTTGCAACTCTACAACAAACTGCACGCAGAGAACCCAGAAGCTTTCGAACAAAGGGAAATAGATGCCCCAGTGACAGCTCCAGGGTCAGGGGGACTGGGCGCCACGTAGAAAGGCCAGAGCACCGCGCAGGGACAATGCGCCATGCACAGCCGAAAGAACTCAGAGGAGCCGACTCCAAGCGCCGCGTCGACTCAATGCGCCGCGTCACCAAGGAATGCACCGCACAGGAACAACACCTGGACAGGGGACCCTGCACACAGAAGGAAAGCTGCGGAACCCTCCAAGGCAGCCGGAGGGCCGAGACGGGCCAGAGGCCACCGGCGTAGGGGAGAACCAGATGCTGAGCAGAGCGGAGCGGGAGGGTCAAGCTTTCTTTTTAATTGGGGCTGTCATCTTCATGACCATAAGGATTGAACATTGTAAAAAAATATGAAATTTTAATAAATAAATGAATAAACAAATACATTTTGAAATAAAAAATAAATTTTAAATATAAAGAAAAAAAAACATGGTTAAAATAAAAAGTTAAAAAACTTTAAAAATCAATTAAAAATGAAAAATTGAAAAAAATATATTAAATAAAAAATAAAATAAAAAACAAATTAATTTAAATTTAAAAAAAAAAATACACAATTTTAATTGAAAAAAAAAAATATAAAAATTTCATGTAATTAAAAAAATAATAATAAAAAATAAAAAAATTACTAAACATAAAATTTAATAATAAAAAAAATATGAAAAATAAATAAATACAAAATTTAATAAAAATTATTAACAAAATTTAGAAAAAACAAAAACAAAAACAAAAAACAAAAAAAAAAACAAAAAACAAAACAAAACAAAACAAAAAAACAAAAAACAAAAAAATTAAAAAAAAAAATTTAAATTAAAAAAAAAAAAAAACAAAAAAACAAAAAAATTCAAAACATATAGAAATAAAAATAAAAATAAAAAAATAAAATTTTAAATTTAAAAAAGACAAGAAAAAAAGAAAGAAATTATAAAAAATAAAATATAGAAATTAAATTTAAAAAAGAAAAAGAAAATGTTTATTAAATTTAAAAAAATAAAAAATATTTAAAATAAAAAAATAAATTTAAAGAAATATATTAAATTTTAATAAATTTAAAACTTAAAAAAAACATTATTTAAATTAAAAGTAAAAAAATGAAAAATAAAATACAATAAAAAGATTAAATTTAAAAAAATATATATTAAAAAAACAAATAAATTTAAAAAAATAAATTAAATTTAAATTATATATATATATATATATATATATATATATATATATATATATATATATATATATATATATAGATTTTATTAAATTAAAAAAAAAATGTTAATATTAAAATGTAAAATTAAATTTAAAAAAAAAAAAAAATATTAAATTTTAATATTAATAAATAAATAAAAAATAAATTTTAAATATAAAAAAAAAAAAAAAAACATTGTTAAAATAAAAACTTTAAAAACTTTAAAAAATCAATTAAAAATGAAAAATTGAAAAAAATAAATAAAATAAAAAAACAAATTAATTTGAAAATATTAAGTTTAATTTTAAAAAATAAATAAATAAATAAATCTAATTTTAAATACACAATTTTAATTGAAATAAAAAAATATAAAAATTTTATGTAATTAAAAAAATAATAATAAAAAAATTAAAAATTAAAAAAAAATATTAAATTCAGAGAAATTAAAAAAACAATACAAAATTTATTAAATTTTTAAAAATTAAATGAAAAAAAAAATACAAAAAATACAAAATTTAATAAAAATTATTTAAAAAAAAAAAAAAATCATTTATAAAAATTAAATTAGAAAAAAAAAATTTTTAAATAAAAAATTATATATATATATATATATATATATATATATATATATATATATATATATATATATATATATATATATATATATATATATATATATATATATATATTAAAAAAAAGAAAAAAATAAGAAGATCGTGGTGGCGCCATGGTGGCCTGCGGGAGGGAGTTAGGCGGCGAGAGGGAGGCTTTCGAAATTGGCCTCCCATTGCGGGGGCGGGATGCCGATTAGCAGCGCCACCCTGACAAAAAAAATTCTTGCCTCTTTTTTTTATTTTTAATAATTTTTTTTTAATTTGATTTTTTTTTTAAGTTTCTTTTTTAATTTTTAATATTTTTTAATTTGTAACATTTTTAAATTTTTATTTTTTTATTTTTTAATTTGATTTTTTTCTTTTTTGTTTTTAATTTTTTTTAATTTTTTAATATTTTTTTTTTAATTTATTTTTATTTTGTTTTTTGTTTTTTAATTTCAAAAAATTAAAAATTATTATTTTTTTTTAAATTTAATTTGTTTTAATTCTTTTTGTTTTTTTTTTTTTTTAAATTTAATATTTTAGATTAATTATTTTTAAAATTTAAAATTTATTTATTAAATTTATTAAATTTTAATTAAATTTAATTTTTTTTTAATCTCTTAGTTTATTTAGTTTTTCATTTTTAAAATTTATAAATTGTTTCATTTAAAAAAAAACAGTAAATTTATGGATATTTGTTTTTTAATTATTTGCACGTGGTGTTTTTCATATATATATATATATATATATATATATATATATATATATATATATATATATATATTTGGGGTTAATTTTAAAATTTGTATTTTTTTTTTTTTTTTTTTCTTATTATTATTATTATTATTTTAATTTTAATTTTTAAATTTAATTTTTTCTTTTTGAAATTTTTTTTTAAATCTAAATTTTAATTTTGTAATTTTAATTATTTTTTAATTTTTCTATTTAATTTAATTAAATTTTTTTTTAATAACTTAAGAAAAAAATGTTTTTGATGTTTTTTTTTATAACACAATTTTTTTTTTGGTTAATTTTTTGTTTTTTTTTTCTTTAAATTATGTGTCTTTTTTCAAATTTTGTCATTTCTTTTGATATAATTTTCGAATATTTTTTGTTTTTTTTTGTTTGTTATTTTGTTTTTAATTTATTTTTGTTTAAATTTTTTATTTTTACGAGTTAATTTTGTTTTTTTTTACATTTTTATTGGTTTTTTTATTGTTTTTATATATATATTTTTATCTAAGTTTTGTGTTTTATTACCAACATGAAAATCACCACTCTAAAAAAAAAGGTTGATGCTGCATCAATACGTTTCAAAATTAGCATGAAAATCACCGCTCTAAAAAAAAAAAAAAAAAATGATGCTGCATCAATACGTTTCAAAATTAGCATGAAAATCACTCACATTTTAAAACAAATATTCATACTTCATAAATAAAAATATTAGTGTGTCAAAAATGTGCACAAAAAAAAAGGGGTGATTCTGCATCACCACTTTTCAAAATCGGGTGCTTTTTATGCTACCAAAAAAAAGTAGGTAACAGTGCGGTTACTTATTTCATCGGTAACAGCGTTCTCATCATATGATATGTTGTTGTTTTATGTGTTATAAGTCTATTTCAGATGTAAATTATCTTTTCAAAGCATTATCACTATTTTGATTTTTATCCTTTTGTGAGAGATAATGGTAGTATTTGTATATATCATAAATGTTATTTTTTATGTGTTTATAGCTCGTTATTCTTAGGGTTGTTGAAGAGATGAGGTTCTAAACCCCCCTCGTAAGTTGTTATGAGGGGGCCTTAACACCCCCAAGTGATAGTACAATGGGGCTTCCTAATGCCCCCAAAAGTTGGTATGAGGGGGTTCTAAATTCCTCATCTAAGTTGTTACGAGGGTCAGGGTTCTAAAACTACCTTGCATGTTTCTACAAACGGGGTTCCTAATGCCCCAAAACATTTCTAAAAGGGGGCTCTAAACCTCCATCATAATTTGGTACAAGGGAGGCTCCTAATGCCCTGATAAACTGCTACGAGAGGGGATCCTAATGCCCTGATAAACTGCTACGAGAGGGGATCCTAATGCCCCCAAAATTTCCTACGAGGAGGGGCTCCTAATGCCCCAAAAATTTCTTACAATGGGGATTCTAAACCCCCCTTGTAAGTTTCTACAAGGAAGGTTCTTAACTACCCCCAAAAGTGACTATGAGGGGTGTTCTAAACTGCCCTTGTAAGTTGCTATGAGGTGGGTTGTAAATCGCCACTGTAGGTTGCTATGAGGGGGGGTTTAAATCATCCCCATAGGTCACTTTTTGAGGGGGTTTCAAATCGCCCCCAAAAGTTAATTTTTGGGGGAAGTTTACAACCAACCCTGAAAGGTGACTTTTGAGGGTGGTTGGAGCTGCATCTAAAAGTCACTTTTGGGGGTAGTTTATATCTCTTCAAAAACACCCCTAAAAGCTCTGAATTTTAGAGGAATTTTTTTTTTTTTTTTTTTGGGGGGGGGGGGGGGGGGGGGGGGGGGAGAGGGAGAGGGAGTGGGAGGGGGGTTAAAAAAACCTGCCCCCAAAAGTCACTTTTACAGGGGGCTCCAAACCACACCTAAAAGGCTTGACTTTTAGAGGTGATGTTTTTTTGTTGGGAGGGCGGGAGGGTTGGTTAATAAAAAATGCCCCAAAAATTCACTTTTCCAGGGGTGGTCGAAACCACCCCTAAAAGTAACTTTTGGGGATGGTTCATATCTCTTAAAGAATCATCCCTAAAAAACTTGACTTTTAGAGGCATTGTTTTTTTTTTCTTTTAGGGGAAGGGGGTGGGGGGCATATATAGGGAGAGATGAAAATGAAAAACTACTGGAAGTTTAACATCCATTGCATTGAAAAAAAAGTAATAATGCAAGTAAGAACCAATGCAAACAAGGTGACATGTGAAACAAGAAGAGGGGAACAACCAAAGGAGTAGTGGGAGGAACGATTATGCCAAATATGTAAACATGAGAAGGTAGACAATGAACAACACTTTCTCTTGTACTATGCAATGTACTTGCAAATAAGAGAAACAATGAATTTCCATATCATAAAACAAGAATCAATGTTTCAAGAGGACGTAGTGAGATGTACAACATGGTTGTTTGAGAAAATAATTTTGCAAGATGTAGATGGTTGAGGGTGGAGTGAAAGACATAGCTAGTTGTTAATACAAAGCAAAGCAAATTAAATTCACCTAAGTATGTCAAGTTCATGATTTATATCATGTTATTACACACTACTTTTAGCTACCATAATTTTTATCTTTATTCAAAATTTGATATATAGAACATATATTTTGGTGTTCTAGATAGATATTTCATCTTATGGACTCAAGTAAGTGTAAGTCACAAAGCAAAAGAAGAGAGGGGAAGGAAGAACACCCCATCATCAATTAACTATTGTATTATTAAGAAAACCATTATATGTATTAGGACTTATATATTGTTATAAGCTAATTTTTGTAATGAATATATGATTCAAGGAAATAAAATTTTATGTGGTAAAAACTTATTTTAAAACAAAAAAAAATTCATTATTTTAAAAGAGTATTACGTGTAAAAAAAATTGAAACCATTTTCTATAAAAATATAAAATAATGTATTTATATTTATACATTTTAATAATTTTCATATATTTGAATAAGCTAGTATGATCATTGTTATTGATTGAATTATATTTAATATTTTTTTTATAATCATTTGGATTAATTTAAACAATATTTTTATTAATTTAAAATAATTTTGATTAATTGATTAAAAAACATTATAACATCTTTTGGATTATTTACTTGGTAGAGACTATAACCATATTAGGTAAGATATTATGAACTTCAACCATCCCAATTTTAATAAGAATCCATCCCAATTTTCTATCTATTTTTCCTATTTGATGTTATGGAACCCAAATAAATTTACCAAAATATCCTTAATGACTCTAAAACAAGTCTTTTGGAAGTTTTACTCTAAAAATTAAGTTATATAATCCATCGCATTGCATTAGCTTCAACAAAATGACATACAATAAAGTAGTTATGAGAAAAGTTCAAAATTGAAGTTGTCATTACCCTTCAATAGCTCTCTGGCAAGGGCCTAAAATGATTTCCCATACAAATGAAAATTAAGAAAAAAAATTGGTTGTCAAATTTGAAATGAAAATTATTTCTTATTTTGTCAATTGAAGAGTAAGGAAACTTTTCATGACATGTTCTAGTTGTCATTATTTGTAGAAATTATACAAACAATATGTATATCATGGATTCAATCCGATCTAACAATGTACTAAAGCTAGATACTAAATCGCCTCTACAAATCAATTGCGGAAATTTAAACACAATCGCCAATCACATGAAGCAAATAAGAATCAATCAAACCACAACACAGATAATTTCTCGAGGAAAGCTTGTTGCTCAAAACCCCACTATCTTCTATTGTATATTCAGCATGGATACATGAAACAATTACAATACAACTCTCCTCACAAGAGTCTCATGTACTCAGCTAATTCTCTCACACTATCCGGGACAAAACTGACCAACACTTAGCCAATTATCAGCCTCTAAACAACCCGTCTTTCTTGCGCAATCCCTGATGAATGAAATCCCTATTATTTAGTAATTTTGGCCTTCCTTGATTGCGCAAGGGTCATGGGTAATCCAATGAGTGTTTGGTTGCATGGGTGCAACCCAATAATCCTACAATTGATAGTCAACATCCCTTTCACCTAGATCTCAACTGGGTCTCCACTGGAACTGACATGCATGCAACTAATAATAGTAAATCCTCAGTTGCATGTTAGATCGTTGATTGTGAATTAAATAATATTTAATTCACTTGATCTCTCACTAGTGCAACAAAAAGTTACAACTAGCACAACTAACTTTAACTCACTTAACCAAGTCAAATTGATTACAACCTGCATTAACTAATGCAACATTGCACTTCGAACTCTGTTACAACTACAATTACTCTACATGCCTCACCAACTACCCTCAACTCGAAATTCATGAGCTAACTGAGTTTATCACACTCAGTTAACTATTATAAGTGATTTTAAGATTATATTACATTTTATTGTCCATCTTAATTAAGGGATAATTAAAATAGACATGCACCAAATTTAGCCCACAACAATGTAGGTGCTGCTAAGACCTGTGGTCCCACACTAGTGTAGGTGCTGCTTGTACCTCCTGGTCCCACACTAGTGTTGGTGCTACAATTTCTTGTTGGACTTCAACACTCCCTCTCAACAAGAAAGGGATTATCCTTCACCCCGATCCTATCTCTATGGTATTCAAATTTTCTCCTGGTGAGCGCCTACGTCAAAATATATGCATCTTGATCTTCTGTGGGAATGTACTGAAGTAACATTATGCGCCTCTACACACAATCTTTGAGATGGTGGTATCATATTTCTATCTTCTTGGATCTATCATGAAACACAGGATTAACCGAGAGTTTAATGCAACTCTAGTTATCACAATGTATCAATGTCGGATCCATTTGAGAACCAAACCAACCAACCAGGATATTTATCATCCATATGGCCTCAAATGTGGCTTGACTTGCTTCCATGTACTCTGCCTCTTCTAAACTAAGTGCCACAGATCGCTGCTTCCTGTTGTACCAAGAAACTAATGTCGATCCTATGTTGAAGATCCCTCCTGATATGCTCTTTCTTTCTGATGGACTGCTTGCCCAATCTGCTTCTGTGAAGCCTTGAAGCTTCACTCCCTCTGTCTATCTGTACCATAATCCATACTCTATTGTGCCCCTCAAGTATCTCAAGACATGATTCCCCACCTTAACCATAGCTTGACTTAGCTGGTTAACTACGTAGCAAATGTCTGGTCTGGTGTTCACCAAGTACATCAATGAACCTACTAACTGCCTGTAGATAGTAGCATTCACTACCTCTCCTGAAGTAGCATCCTCTTTCCTTCAATTTCCTAGAAGAGGAGTGTCCATGGGTTTACAACTCTCCATGTGAAACTTACCCAGTATCTCTTTGGCATACTTGACTTGAGAAACAAAAATTTCACCATCCCGTTGCCATATTTCCAAACTAAGGAAATAATGAAGGAGTCCCATGTCCTTCATTTCAAACTCCCTTGCAAGATCCTCCTTGCATGAGTGTATCAGCTGCTCATCACCAGTCAAAATTAGATCATCAACATAAAGTACAATAATCAATAGCTTACCCCCAACCACAATCTGGTATAGGTGTGCATCAGATTCACTTTTGGTGAAGCCCAATCCGGTGAAATAACTATCAATCTGAGTGTACCAAGCACAAGGTGCTTGATTCAGCTCATACAATGCTCTCTTGAGTCGACACACATGCGAATCAAAGATCTCTAAACCTTCTGGCTACTATATGTACAATTCTTCCTCAATAAATCCATTGATAAATGCAATTTTCACATCCATTTGATGAGTGCACCACCTCATTTGCGCTGAGAGTGCAAGGATGGATCTAATGGAAGAGTACCTTGCAACCGGTGCAAAATTCTCATCATAGTTAATCCCTTCAATATATAGAATCCCTGGGCCACAAATCTGGCCTTGTATTTCTCCACACTCCCATTAGCAGCTTGCTTTACCTTGCAGATCCATCTAGATCCAACCACTGATTTACCGATTGGTCTTGGGACAATCTTCCATGCACTGTTCTTGAAAATGGAGTCATACTCCTTCACCATTGCATCAACCCAAATTGGTTGCTGCACTACCTCCTGAAAGGAAGATAGTTTTGTCACAATACACTTTCTCATAAGAGCCATGTATCCAATAAACCTATCTGGAGACTATCTTTGTCTGTGCTATGAAGTAGGGGCTCCTACATTCTCTTTTGCATCAAGTCTCAATCTATCAGCTTCTATGGTGTGCCTTCTACCATTTCTAGTGGATGGATCTGCTTCAGTGTTTTTTGCCACTCCATGATCCTCCGCATGTGGCTGCTCCACGTATTGAGGCTCATCCTTTGGAACCAAGAGTTCCTCCTCTGCATGAAAATCCAACTCCCTCTCAAGGGAAAATTGCATGGCTTTCTCCTCATCAATTTTTATATCCCGTCACACAACAGTCATTCTACTGTTTGGAAAATGCACCCAATAGCTGTGGGGAGTTTCAGTGTACCCCAAAAAAATACCAATCTCAGTTGTTGGTTCCAACGTATTCCTAGTGTCTTTGGCACATGCACATAAATAGATGAGACAAAAATCTTAAAATGTGAAACATCAGGTTTCTTACCAGTAAAATCCTCTTATGGTGTACTCATGCCAAGTATCCTACGAGGACAACGGTTTTTCACAAATATCGTTGTGTTGAATGCCTTCGCCCACAGATGCATTGGTAGGCCCTGATCATGTAACATAGCTCTTACTACACCCAAAATCATTATGTTCTTCCTCTCAATGACCCCATTTTGTTATGGGTTATGAGGCACTATCAATTCTCTCTGAATTCATTCTTTGCTGCAGAAGTTCTTGAATTCGTTGGAGATGTACTCACCACCATTATCACTCCTAATAGCCTTCACATGCTTCCCCGTGTCTTTCTCTACCAGTGATTTGAACTCAAGAAACTTTGATAATGTCTGATATTTCTTCTGCATGAAGTAGATTCAAAAATTCTGAGGAAATGTTGAGAATGCAGCAAGATGATGGAGCTTAGTGAAATGAAGTCGCCTTCACTAAGTGGGCCCGCAGGCAAATTCTGGCGCAAAGTCTATTTTTAGACATACGGAGCATAATTCAGAGATTCCAGTTGGAGATTCTTGAAGCATGCGACATGTTGGTAAAAATAGATGAGACTCATATTTTTAGGTCCCAGGCTATTTTTAGATTGCCTCTCCTAAAAAATATGGAAGTCAAATATTATTTACCCTTAATAATATTTTGACTATAAACAGCAGTTTACTCTCTTGGAGCACTTCAGTTCGAGTCATGGAGGTGGCTCATGCAACTGACATAGGAATCATGTGGTTCCTAGGGTTTGATGGCATCTTGCATGGTTGACTTCAGTTGGACTTCAGTGGCAGAAGTTTTGGAGGAGTTAATGAGACAGATAGTGGAGTTGTGTTCTGTTTATTTTAGTTGAACTAGTTGAGATTAGTTTAACTAGCTAATCAATTAGTTATGAGTGGAGTGAATTAAATATTATTTAATTCACTAATTGGTAACTCATTAGTCAACTCAAGAACACATCAGTTCACTACAGTGCATGATCAGTTCAGTGGAGACCAGTAGAAGAGGTAGATGAAAGGGTGAGTATAGCTATCAGTTGGAGGATCAGTTTTGCATGGGATTTGCATTACACTTGGAGGAATTGTCCATGACAATTGCGCAGTCAAGCCAAGGGGATTCGAACCTTGGATCTCTTCATATACAGGCCATGATTGCGCAATAGAGAAAAGGCAATTGGCGAGGAGTTTTGAACCAGTAACCTGTTCAAAACTAAGCTAGATTGTGTGTGACTTTATGAGAAAGTACTGAGTACTTGTGAGGAGTATTGTACTTGTTTTGTTACATGATTTCTCCATTATAATATACATAATAGCTGCGGGGTTTTTAGCTATAGGCTTTCCCCATACATACTGAGTTAATGTGTGATTGATTTGATGTGAGATTGCTTCTATTATTTCCACATGTGACAATTAATTGTAGATGAGATTATGTGTTATGCATGCAATTCGAAATTGATGTGTAATCGGGTTAATCTCCATTGAATAAGTGATTTATTCAGCTAATTTCTACAGGAAATTCATCAACAAATATCACATAGTACTTATGCTTTGATGTCGAAGCAACAGAGAATGGTCCACATACGTCTAAGTGAACTCTCTCAAGGATCGTCGAGGCTCGGTTCTACTTCTCATGAAAGGTGGCCTTTACATATTTTCCCATAGTACATCCCTTTCATGTGTCTGACTACGTAAGTGTACCCTTGGGAAGATCTGTAGAAATCTGTTGCATGACTTTTAAGGCTCCGTGGTGAAGATGGCCCAATCTCCTATGCCATAAATCACCCTCATCTCGGCTCACCAAATTGTCCGCCTTACCCATCAATGATGCGCAACCATCTACATCAAGTTTATAGAGATTCTTAACTCAAACCCCAATATTCTAGTCTTGTCCTGTTGTTTGTGTTGCAGGAAAGCTTTTCCTTCACTAAAAACAACATCATAGCTTCTATCCTCCAACATTACAACTAATACTAATTTTTTATTCAAGCATGGTACATACATTAAGTCTTTTAATTGAAAGGGTTTACCTGATTGTCTCTGGAAGGTAATGGTACCAATCCCGGTAGCACTGTACCGCTCGTCATCACCCATTTCAATATGCATCTGGAGGTCCTTCTCCTCCAAGCAATTGAAAATTTATTTGTCCCCCTTCATGTGAAAGGATGCACCACTATCCAAATACCACACCGATCCCATTGCACTTGACACCATGCATATAATGAGTGAGAATTCAAGCTCAAATTACATGGCCAAAGCCTCACCAGCTGCAAATCTTGAAGCCTTCTTGGTCTTCTTCTTTTGTGGACAGTTAGTGGCGTAATTCCCATGTTTGTGACAGTGAAAACACTTCACTCTGGACATGCCATGCTTCTTGCCATCTTTACCGGACTCAGATTTGGAATGGAATTTATTTCCTTTCCCCTTCCTCACCTTGGTAGCCAAAGAACAATCTTCTTCATCTTCATTCTTGGATGAATATCCATCTCTAGTATTCCATCCGAACTCCTCTTGCACCAAGACGACCAAATTCGTTCCCAATCTGGCAGCTTTTCCCTTCCATTGACATAGTCCTGTAACTATGCCAACTATTGGGAATTCCTAGAAGAGCTAGGCTCACCAAATCATCATTAGCGATAGTAATTCCAATGCTCCCCGGCTCATCCTGACATTGGACAAACTTTGTTAAATATTTTGGCATGGAGTTTCCTTTCTCCATCTTGATCTTCTTGAGTTTATCTTTCAATGCCAATTTCCTATGGTCACTGCTGCTCTGAAATAGATCTGTCAAAGCTTTACACATAGCATATGGTGTCACTTTGCCATGGAGACTTGAGACAATGTGGTCTCGTACTCCCTCCAATAAGATCCTCCTTGCCTTTTCCACTTTCTTTTGCCATGCATCAAGATTTGCAGCATCTGTCACAACGGGTTTAGGAACATCATTGTCAATGAATTCCTTCAAGCCATTGTCTTCGAGTATTGCCTCCATCTTGTATTTCTAATCAATATAGTTAGAGCTTCCCTCTAGTGCATACTCCAATATCAAGTCATTGAAATCCATTTCGATCCTAAACCAGATGTAGCACCAATAAAGTCTTCTGCAAATTCGAATTGTATTCAGTCACAAACTCAACTTATTCTCCACTATTGTGATTTCCTGTGCTCCGATACCATGTATAAATTATACAAACAATATGTATATCATGGATTCAATCTGATGTAAAAATGTACTAAAGCTATATACTGAATCGCTTCTACAAATCAATTATGGAAATTTAAACACAATCACCAATCACATGAAGCAAAGAAGAATCAATCAAACCACAACACAGATAATTTCCTGGGGAAATATTGCTACTCAAAAGCCCACTATATTCTATTGTATATTCAACATGGATGCATGAAACAATTACAATACAACTCTCCTCACAAGATCCTCCTGTACTCAACTAATTGCCTCACACTATCCTGGACAAAACTGACCAACACTTAGCCAATTCTCAGCCTCTAAACAACCCATCTTTCTTGTGCAATCCCTGATGAATTCAATCCCTATTATTTAGGAATTTTGGCCTTCCTTGAATATTTAAGGATCATGGCAAATCCAATGGGTGTTTGGTTGCATGGGTGCAACCCAATAATCCTACAACTGATAGTCAACATCCCTTTTACCTAGATCTCAACTGGGTCTCCACTAGTGATCAAGTGACCATGTTTTAAGT